>JAJIBD010031295.1:0-29977 GCA_021461705.1 Cryptotis parvus
GTTACTGAAGTTTGTGCCTTACAGGACAAACATTCTAAAACATATTTGTTATCCTTGATTATTTAGTTAACTCTTTTCTTCTAGAAGTCAGGCCCAATATTCATTATCAGACACTTGCTTTATTGTCTTTACAGCTTGGGCCTCCAAAAGTATAAACATATGGTTCCATTTTAGAGTTATGCAATGTGTAAATTCAGAATGTTCCTGAATTGGCAGTTAAATTTTTCTGGGTACTGGCATTATTTGAATGTAGCATGTATTTTAGATATAGCGTTTCAACCTTTCTGGACAGATGTGTCTCATTGTTAGTTAGATCTATGTCCCTGCATCACCTTTGGAGTTAAATATGTTTTTACAAGTGAAAGCTGTGCCTTTAGCTTCACTGTAGCCTCTTGTAGAAAAAAAAAGACTGAATTGATAAGTAATATTAACAATAAAAAGAAAAATAGATTTCTGTCATTTTCCAGAAAATATAGTAGAATAGTTCTTTCCAGGGTAGCCCATGTATTACCTGGCACCACAGAGCTGGAGCAGCCCCCATATTTCTAACCCTTGAAAATTTGCTTCTTGCTTCTTGAGCAAATCTTATAGATATGCTCTTAGCTATTCCTCCCAAATAATGGAAGTAGCGTGAATAGAATCAAGGACTGTGCCACAATGAGCTAAGACACATGGTAACACTTTAGCTACAGGCAAAAGTTGCCTATGACAAAATGAGAAGAAAGAAAATGAAGGAAGCAAGAAAAAGCAAGCTTATATAAATTTGAAAGCAATTTCAATCTTAGAAAATTTAGTATCTAAATAGAATTATCTTGATCCTCTTTATATCATCTGAAAATGGAGATGAACCCGAAATATTAGCTCTTTGTAAGAATGAAAGTATCTTTACTCTCGCTTCATATCAGTTATAATAGCTCCTGATCCAGTGTGTAAGTGGTCAATCTGAGAAAAGAAGGATTGCAAGCAGGTTTTGAAGACTTCAGTGTCATTTCTACTAAGGTTTATCTCTATTGAAAATCAGAGATTGCAAACATCAGGAAAGTCGGACCAATTGTTCATGCCAAACATAGATGTGGAAAAGTGTTATCTTTGAGTTTAGTTGCTCTGAAATACTGTTGTTGTTTTTCCGACACTTCCTGAGCACATAAATATCATGACTGCAAATCAAATATTTAGTTATCATCCAAATTAGAAGATGCAGAATCCCTTAAGAGGAAAATATGTTATTAAAATACTCTTTAAAGTTAGCATGTTTGATAATGAAACATAAAGCTTCAAAAAAGTATTAAAATTTATGTGGTTTTACCTTATTTTTCGTAGTAGTGAACAAAAACTAAGATGGGTCCTTAAATATTCCTATACTTAAAATTTGATCTGTATCACTTCAGGAAAGCCTTTCACATATACTATCTTTCTCCTGCCACCATAACAACCAAAATAGTCTGGAGTTAAAATTTTTCTATAAAAAAATATATGAAACATAACACAATAGAAGCATTGATTCATACAAATATGCTTGTTTTAT
The DNA here is from genome assembly GCA_021461705.1 of Cryptotis parvus. Lineage (NCBI taxonomy): Eukaryota > Metazoa > Chordata > Mammalia > Eulipotyphla > Soricidae > Cryptotis > Cryptotis parvus. The sequence goes on from JAJIBD010031295.1 coordinate 1,526, forward strand.
CCAGAAAACAAGACCAAACCTGCAACTTGTCTGACTTTTTTTGTATATATGTAGAATTTAATAGATATGCAAAACTGATTCCAGATATGCAGAGTTGGCTTCCATGGCATATGTAGAAAGTCCCTTTATCAATTTTAACTGTCTTTAGAAGCTATTAAAATTGGTAAATCACCAATACAAAATATTAATTGCAGAGTTCTTGATCACTTGACATCCTGTCATTTGTCAATGTGCTCAAGCAGGTACCAGTAATGTTTCCAATTCACCCAATCACATGCCAGTGTAGTCCAATGGCTTCTGCTTGCTCCAGGAAAAACAAAGAGCCTCAAACCGTTTGTTCAGGGTCTGACGGAAAAGTCTGACCATCTTGTAGGTGGGTGACCACGTGATCTTTTGACATACCATGCGATCCAGTCGGTAATGGCTTTATTCCAGCGATATCTCTCCAAATTGCATTACATGTCCAGCCCATCTGATTTTCCATGCCTTGGCAAAAAATATTTTTTATTTAAAGTTACAAAGTTGTTCATGATTGAGTTTCAGGTGTACATTGTTCCAATATCCCTCCTTTAGCCTGAGAACATTTCCCAACACCAATGATCCCAGTTTTCCCTCCTGTCCCTCAGGCAGCCTACCTGTATGGCAAAACTTTTCTTCTTTCTATTCTTCTTCATTTTTCCACTTAGTCACTGTGGGTTTCAGTAGTGTTACTGGAAAGGGTTTCATGCACATGGATGTTTTTTGAAATAGCTTCATTAAGCAGTTTAATAATCTGTGCTTCTAAAGGTACTTTATATTTGAGGAGAGAAGTTATAAATTCTAAGAATAAATTTAACTAATTTTGATAAATATGTAAGGGTTAAATTGTAAAAGTATTCAAAATAGACTCTTTATATAAGTAAGAATCACTTGTATCAGTTGTCTTCCCATTGTTCATCGATTGGTTCAAGTGGTGCCAGTAATATCTCCATTCATTGGGAATGAGATCCATTATTGTTACTGTTTTTGGCATATCGAATACACCACAGTTAGCTTGCCAGGCTCTGCCATGGCTCTAGATTCATCCCAGGCGGCCCTTTTCTATGCCAGACCAACAATCATCCAAGGCCCACAGGGGAGAGTCCTGGTGTAAACAAGCCTGCATCCTGTCTGCCACCTGCTGATGCAGCTGGACACCACAGCCACACCTGCTTAATCAACGTATATGTTATATTATAGAAAATAATTCAACAAATTTTAGAAATCTATATGGTGTAAATAAATAGTTCTACACAATTTCTAACATTGAGAAATGTGCTATAAATCGATGTGTATATGTACACATATATGATTTTACCTATATAAATATATATGATATGCACATATATATGATTTTCTATATATGTAAACCTTATGTAAAACATACATTTTACATATATAAGTAATTTTACATATGCATAAATTTCCAATTTGAAAGATAAGACACATACCATTTATGGTCAAGTGGGAGGGTGTCAGGTTTGTGTATGTGTATGTTTAGTAGCCTCTTATTAACACAATCCAGGTGACTTTTCATGTTTCTTGCCAATCTCTCTGTTATGTTGGCTATAGTAAACCTCTGTCAGGGCACCCAACATTCCAAGTAGTGTGGATTAACTTTTATGTTGTCTAGTTTTATACTCTTTAAATTACTTGATTGCAGGATTGTAGTATTGTATCTTTGACTTCTAGGAAAATGCTTCTGAAAGGAATATCCTCAAAATTATTTATTGAATTAATGAAAATAATTCTGGCATATCTCAAAGATGTGTAAAATCACATTATGTACTATTTAACATAATTCATACATCTGTGTAGGTGTGATGTTTCAGAATAATTAGTGGCAAAACTTCCAAATGAAAAGAAGAAAGCATGTTTTTGCTCCTCTGAATTCTGTCCTCATTAAAAAACAATTGTAAGTAAAATAAGCAGGCTCATACAGATCATTAATTTAAAGCAAGAAAATCTTTCAAGATGAAGCATGATAATACAGGCTTGTCTGAAAGGAAAACTTGAGGGAAAAGGAAAACTATGTATCTTATATGTGTATCTTAGAATTGACTATTATATCAAGACATTTTTAATTTTAAAAGAGGAAATACATATAAAGTAAGAATGAATTCCACCAATGTTATTATTCCTTCAATTACAAAATTCTTGTCAGTTTTCATTCAAGTTGTCTTTCAATAACTATAAGTTTCTCATTGTTGTTTTTTAGCTTTATTATGTAATCTGTAAATAAAGAGATATAATGCATGAACTTACTAAGAGAATATATAGTAAGCTCAGAGCTTATTCCTGGCTCTGCTCTCAGGAATTACTCCTGACAATGCTGAGAAGTCATAGGGGATGCCTGGAATTGAATTCAGGTGGCTGTATGCAAGGCAACACAGACCTACCAGCTGTATTGTTGTTGCAGCCCCAGTATCTTGTTTTGTTATTAAAAATGAAAATGTATAGGGGCCAGAAGGATGCACCGAGCCAGGACTAAGCCCTGAGGATGAAGCCTCCCCAAACAAACAAAAAATTAAATGATGTTTTAGAACATGTAATCATGTTCAAGAATATAAAAGACTGAGCTTACAAATACAGCTTCTAATAAAGGGATTAACAAATGTCAGATAGAGTTTGTCCATAAGGGCAAATAAGCATGAAACCCATTGGATATTGTGCTACAGATAAACTTCTACACATTTAGCTACAGATAAACTTTAAGAATTCTTAAACAGGGGCCGGAGTGATAGCCCAGCGGGTAGGGCGCTTGTTTTGCACGCGGCCGCTCATGCCGGCCTGGGTTTGATCCCCGGCATCCCATATGGTCCCCCCAGCACCGCCAGGAGTAATTCCTGAGTGCAGAGCCAGGAGTAACCCTGAGCACGCCGGTGTGACCTAAAAAGCAAAAAAAAAAAAAAAAGAATTCTTAAACATCTTTGTGTCCTCTATTTCAACAATTGATTTTTAATTTGAATTTTTTCTTTCAATCATAGTTTGTTTCAGACTTTCTTTGGCAAACTGATTTCTAGGTATCAGAAACCTAGACCTGTCTTACAATACCTTTCTCACAAGTTTTAGAGACAGTATTCGATTCCACATATTCTAATATCTATAAGGTGATGTGGACTCCATACCTAGACTATTGTTATCCTTTAGGTTTCATGGCATATATGGCTTCCTCTTATTCCTGTAGGAGGTATAGGACAACTCAGTCTGGTCTTCAACTATCCCACAACCTTGGGTAGATATTGAAAAATGATATTTGACTTGTAAGACTTGATACAGTAAACAAACAAAACTGGACAAGGGGTAAGAAGGAGAAATAGCATGGGTCTGTCTAAGCAGACCCAAGACATCTAGTTTAAAATGGTTTAATACAAAGATCTTTAATGTGGCATCCCACTTTGAGACTTGAAAGAGTCTCAAAGGAAGTGCTGAAGTGCACGCCTATATTGTGCCTCAAAAAAATTGAGATGTTCTTGCATATATTCAAATTGAGAGCAAAAAGCATGCTCTGATCTTAATTATCAATGTGTTTTTCCATAAAAAGTCACACTTATTTTTACTATCTCAACTGGAACATCATTTTTAAACTCACATAAAATATTTGAGTGAAGTATATATACTATATATATATATATAGTAAGTAGATAGCCTCAATATATTAGGAAGTACATTCAAAAAATGGATTTGCTTTCAACTTAGAGAATAGGTTGATAAACATTTTTAACCTGGGTGGAATGAGGGATTTGGATAACACCCTATGATACAGTGAGAGCACCTGGCCTTGTATTGAGGGCCACTTCCAGCAATGCTTCAGGGGTCCGGAGGTGGCAGGACTTGAGTAGAGGTTGGTCTCAAGCAAGGCAAGCACATATAACCACTGTCCCATATATCCAGCCCTAGAGTACTTTAACATTTTATCCATATCCTGACTTTGGGGCCTTTTTTCTTTGATCTTGTAAAACTAAATATTCTAAAATGAAAAACATTAAGAAAAGTGTTTATGTAAGTCATATTTTGGAGACTAGATAAAAATTGGTGCTATAACTATCCTCTAATGAGCTGTTTGGTAGTTGGATATCTTATACCTTATTGGCATCATATACCAAATATTTCCTACCCAATTATCTTGATTTAACTATAAAAATAAAATAAATGTGAGTAAAACATTTTTGTGATTAACTAAAAGTTGCCCATTATTTCTTAATTTCATATAAGTATTAAATTCCTCTAAAGTAAGCTATAAAAATCCTTTACAAATGTGCAATAAGTTTATTTTATTAGTATTTTAAGCCATTATCTTTGAAGACAGTTTAGAGATTTAACTTATATACCTATTCAAAACTGAGTAAAGTGATAATACATGTAATAATAGTCTACATTTTTACATTTTCCAACAATATATGATTTTTATACAGCGTGCACTTGCTAAGTCAGTCATAAGGGATTTTGTTTTATTGATAGAAGAGAGAGTACAGTCTACCATGTCGATAATTTATTTGATTTTATTATGCTGTATGATTTTATATAAAAAACTTAAAAGAAAATTAAACTCATTTAAAAAGCACATAAATTGTTTTTGCAACAAAGCAATAAAGGAAGCCTATCTATCCAAAGTAGTGGGTAATATCCTAAACACAAAAGTTGCCTTCTGTTGAAAACTGTCTACTATTTCTTGAAGTTTTAATAAGAAACGATACTTGGGATTAATATGAAGATTCAGCATTCTATTATTTATAAGTTATTTAGACTTTGCTACAAATCTTAAAGTTAGAATTAATTTAATTACATTTATTATTAACTCTGACACTTATTTTTAAATGCTTTATTTATTTTTTTTAATTTTTTTAATTTTATTTAATTTTTTTATTTTTAAAATTACAAAGATATACAATTAAAAGTTCATATTTGGGTTTTGGTCAAACAGTGTTGCAGCACCCATCCCGCCACCAGTGCCCATCTCCCACCACCAACGCCCCCGGTTCCCTCCCCTCCCCCAGCCCTCCGCAGTCCACAGACTGGGAAAGAATATTCACCCAATACACATCTGATAAGGGTTAATATCCAGGATATATCAGGCACTGGTAGAACTTTACAAGAAGAAAACAAACAACCCCATCAAAAAAATGGGGAGAAGAAATGAACAGAAACTTCAGCAAGGAAGAAATTCGAATGGCCAAAAACATATGAAAAATGCTCATCATCACTAATCATCAGAGAGATGCAAATCAAAACAACAATGAGATACCACTTTACACCACAGAGAGACTGGCACACATTCAAAAGAACAAGAACAACAAGTGCTGGCGTGGGTGTGGGGGAAAAGGGGACACTCATCCATTGTTGGTGGGAATGCCGGGCTGGTACAGCCTTTCTGGAAAACAATATGGACTTTCCTCCAAAGACTAGAAATTGAACTCCCATTTGACCCAGCCATACCACTCCTGGGAATCTACTCTGGGAAGCCAAAAAATACGCAGCGGAAACACCATCCCTACTTTTATGTTCATAGCAGCATTATTCACAATAGCCAGAATCTGGAAGCAACCAGAGTGCCCGAAAATCGATGACTGGATAAAAAGCTTTGGGTACATCTACACAATGGAATACTATGCAGCTGTTAGAAAAAATGCTTTATTTATTTTTAAATTAATATATCTTAGTTGGGTTTTTTTTGGGGGGTGACACCCGGCAATGCTCAGGGGTTTTTCCTGGTTCTGCACTCAGGAATTACTCCTGGAAGTGCCTCAGGGGACCATCTGGGATGCCGGGATCGAACTCCAGGCCGGCGCAGGCCTGCCGCGGGCAAGGCAAACGCCCTACCCGCTGGGCTATCTCTCCGGCCCCCCTAAATTAATATATCTTAGTTTTAAACTACTCCTAGAACTAATAAGAGCTTTAATACTATTTGTTACAGAAATGCAATCATATAGAAAGTATAGATCATTTGGGACCCACTTAAGTATATCTTTTTTTTTATTACTGTTTTTGGCATATTGAATACATGTGAAAATTAGAATGGGAAGGAATGGGAGTGAACGGTCGGCACCTACACCCACCTCCGCTTCCTGATGACATTGTTCTAATAGCACCAAGCATTAGCCAAGAGGCACAAATGCTGGCTGCTTTGACCGAGAATGTGGAAAGATAGGTCTACAGCCGAATTTCAACAAAACTATGTTCATGAAAAATGAACTAGTTCCAGAGGCCCCATTCACTCTCAATGGAACAAACATCTCTGAGTGCAGCAGTTATGTGTACCTAGGTCAAAAAGTCAACATGATGAATGACCTAAACCCGAGCTGCAGAGGAGGGAAGAGAGCAGCATGGAATGCCTTCAAAATCATCAAAAAAATAGCTAAAAGGTAAAGCCAGCTCTGGGCACATCTCTTCAACTCCACCATTCTCCCTGCATTAACATACACCTCAGAGACCTGGGCCCATTGAAAGCAGGATGCGAATGCTATTCAGGTCTCCCAGAGAGGAATCGAAAGAGCTATGCTTGGGAATATCACGCCTCATTCAAGTGAGAGAAGGAATCCAGAGCTCTGACCTCAGTCGTTGTTCCAGAGTAAGGGATGCTGTCTCATTTGCCAAGGCATTGAAAATCAGATGGGCTGGACATGTAATGCGATTTGGAGATGACCGCTGAACTAGAGCCATTACCGACTGGATCCCTCGGGATGTCAAGAGATCACATGGCCGCCCACCTACAAGATGGTCAGAATTCTTCATCAAGAGCCTTAATGAATGGTTTGAGGCTCTTCGGATTCCTGAAGCAACCAGATGCCATTGGGCTACACTGGCACGTGATAGGGTCACATGGAAATGTTACCTGCACCTGCTCGAGCAAATCGATGAATAACGGGATGTCACGTGATCAAGTGAAGTATATTCTTAAAAAGTAAGGCTAGGCCTAGAGCAATAGTGAAATGAGCAGGTCACTTACTTCACGTACAGTGAACTTGGATTTAATCTCTGGCACCCCATGTCATTCATCCCCTGATTATGCCAAAAGTGATCCTTGAGCACATATGAATTGTCTAAAACAAACAAAAAAAATGGTATGAGAGTGATAGTATAGTGAGCAAAGTATTTTCCTTTGTATTTGTCCAACCTTGGTTCTGTCTTTGGTACTTCTTATGTCCCCTAAGCACTGTTCGAGTGATCCCTGAGCACAGAGTTAGAACTAAACTCTGAGCACTAGTGAGGTGTGATCTAAAACACATAAAACAAAACAAAAAGTAAAAATAATAAAATACAGAATTTAGAGATAATATATCTGATAAAGCAATTGCCCTGCATGTAACTAACCTGGGATGGATCTCAACAATACATGTGATCACCCTAATCTAATGAAAGTCATTCCAGAGCACAGGGTCACCAGTAAGTCATGAGCACAGCAGATTGTGGCCCAAATTTCAAAATTAATAAACAAACAAAAATCAATACAAACTTTTATCTTTCTCCTTACTCAAAACAGTATTGAAGAATACAGTTAATATATGTTTAGAGATCATAAAACATAATATTAGTATACATGAAAATGAATGAAATCAAGATAGTACGGCATGTGATTAACTACATACAGGATTTTGCTATAGAAATTTAAACTGTGTTGAATGAAGGTGCAATATAGATGAAACATACACAAATTCATGATCCAAATAATGAAAACTCTGACACCTCATGTTATTTATACATCTCCTCAAAATGATATTCAAATGATGAAATTTAATACAAAAATTAATATGTGAAAATTAATATGGATCATTTTGGTAATGATTTGAAGGTTGGATTTTAGTATCACAAGAGCTAAAGTATAATTAAAACAAATAGTAGTCTTATAGTAATACAAAATTACAATAAGTATAGTATGTGTGTGTATATATAGTAAATTTTAAATAATGTAATATTGGGACAATTGAAATAACATTTCTAAATTTATTTTTGGTGATAGCTTTTTGTTCATATTAATAAAATAAGAAGACAGTAGTTAGGGTAATTGTCTTGCACATGACTGCGTGTTGTGATCCGATGCACCCAATATGATCCCTCAACCCAATCAGGAATGATATTCATTAGTGCAAAGCCAGGAGTAAACCCTGAGCACAGCTAGATATGGATGAGGGAGAGAAAGAGAGAGAGAGCAAATTTCAGATTCCATTTAAGAAGATCAGATACTTGAACAATATGAACTATTTTTATTTTTTTTATTTATTTTATCTAAAAAACTTGGTAGTACAATGGTATCTGTTGAAAATATATCATTAAAGACATCCGGAGAAATAAGGTAACAACTTTGAAGAAGCTATTCACATTGCATATGTCATACATTTATACATGTATTATTTAATTCAACAATCCACTCTTGCTTTTATTCAAAAGTGGAAATAAATGTCTAAAGAAACCACTATAACCATCACATCAGTTTTATTTATTTCAGTTCAGAATGAAAATTCCATGACAGAGCCTGGCAAGCTACTCATGTCATATTTGATATGCCCAAAACAGAAAAAAAAATAATATTCCTCATTCCAATGACCTGAATGAACAGTTTGAGGCTCTTCATATCCCTGCAGCAAGCAGATGCCATTGGGCTACACTAGCACACCACAGGGATGAATGGAGACATGACTGGCGCCCCTTCAAGCAAATCAATAAACAACAGGAAGATAAAATGATTTGATAACTAACATGCAATCTATATTTTAAAGCATTATATTAGGGTTACACATTATAAAATTCTGCAACACATATTTCATATTTTAGACAAGAAAAAAGAGGAAAAGAGAAACAAGGTACCTAGTTACTAAGGACCTGTGGTGATGGAGAGGGACTGATAATATAAGGAGAATGAGTATATGGATGGAGTACTTCAGCCCCCACTCTGTGGAACTGGATAGTTCAGTTCAGGTGTTTGAAAGACCTAAATTCAGTTCTGGAACTCTATGGTTTTCTGCTGAGGATGGTTCTGGTCATCCCTTAGGTACCTGAGGGAATTCTGGACATCATAAAGCCAAGATAGCTAAAGCAGCACAGAATGGAGATACCTGACTGAACAATTTTATTAGCACCTTCAAGCCTCCAGGCATGGTGGGGGGTAGTACCTACAAATAATAAACTAAAAAGATGTAATTTGAGGGATATAAATATATTTTGTAGTTTAATACAGTACAGATTCACAATACATTTGTTTATTTGCTTATATCTCTTTGGAGCTCAGAGCAGGGATTTGGGCTCCTCTGAATATTCCTCCACCTCAACGCCAGCTACCCCGGAAAAGAGACACACCAGACCCACAGTTCCATGGGCAACCCCGGAAGAGATCCAAATCCAACCAACTCCAGACCCGAACTGTGCCAAATAAGATACAAATTTTAAGAGTCATAAACAGTTTTTTATTTTGGATTTCCAACTGATTTTATCTACATCCATTTTCTAAAATATATCGACCTTTTACTTCCTCCCAGATCCTTTCATTTGCCATATGTATTATTTTTAAATTACTCAGTTTCTTAGCCATCGGAAATGAATTTCCTTAAAGAAAAGAGATTATATTGCAAAGACATTGAATTTTAAAATTAACAAGTATTTTTACCTAAATTAATTTATCTTTTTATTATCTTTAAAATAAATAAAGTAGTATATGCAAATTAAAAATAACAATACTATATTTAAATGTTCAAATAAGAAATTTATAAAATGCCTTTAAAATGTGAAATATATACAAATATTATTTTGTTATTCACAGCAACAATGCCACGTTAAACTTAATACTAGGATGAAAAGGTAGCACAGAATATAGAGAGGTTGCAGAATATGATAAAACCATGTATTTAAAGACTTCTCATTTTACTGAGATTAGTTCAGAATTTCATCAGTGTAGTTAGAAAAAAATTGCTCTGTCTATAGCTTCAAGATTAAAAAGAGTCTGCCAAAGAAGAAATAATGAATTAGTTCTCCACATTCATTTTGTGGTACAGAAGACACATTACTCTACATTATGCTTATATTAGAATTAAATCAATTTCATTATAAAAACAAGATTAGAAGAGAGCTTTGTAATTTAAAAACATACATTACTCATATGAAATTTTTTGATAAAACACTTTCAGGATGATAATATGTTTCCTTGCTTTTAGATCATTAAATATCAAAGAACATAAAAATAGTTTTTAGTTTGATTTTTTTAGGTTTAAATCAGGGGAATTTAGAATTCAAACTCTAAAATCTCTTCCATTTATTCTGTGATTTACAATGGTTTGCTCTAATTATCTCCATTTAAAGTAAGTATGCTAGTAAGGTTTTCTATAAAGATGAAAATGAGTGGCAAGTATGCAGCTTGAAGGAGTGGATTCTTAGCACTTATTTCATATTAATGTTAGAGGGAAACTTTGTAGAAATTCATGACCTTCAGACAAATATGAAAGTCAGAAATTTCTATTAATGGCTTTCTTTAAAATAGTAAACAATGCATTCATTTAAATATAGTAATTTATAAAAGTTTCCTTTTGAGGGTAGGAGGTTAACCATATGCCAATGTATTTCTACATAAAGTGAAAATATATAACAAATAAAATAGATATTCTACTGCCTGAGAGTGATTGCCTATTTCTCTTTGAATTTGTAATTGATTGGTAATCATTTGTCACTTGTCATTAGTCTACCCATTGTTCATCGATTTGCTCGAGTGGGTGCCAGTCACATCTCCATTCGTTGGGAATGAGTCAATTATAGTAACAGTTTTTGGCATATTGAATACAACACAGGTAGCTTGCCAAGTTCTGCTGTGGTTCTGGGTTAGTCCAAGGGGCCCAGTCTTTTTCTATGTCAGACCATCAACCATCCAGAGCCCATGGCACAGAGCCCTGGGTGTAGACAAGCCTGTCTCCTGTCTGCCACCTTTCAATGCAGCCTGGCACTGCAGCCACACCTGCAAACACTTTGAGGGGCAGATTGATTGGTATTCCTTGTCTTCCTGTTGTTCATCGATTTACTCTAGCAGGAGCCAGTAACATCTCTATCTGTCCCTTTCACATCTAGTATAGCCCAAAAGCCTCTGCTCACTTCAGGAACATGAAGAGCCTCAAACCATTCCTCCAGGTCATCGGAATAAGGTCAATTATTGTTATTGTTTTTGGCATATCAAATACACACAGGTAGCTTGCCAGGCTCTGCCATGAGTGTGCTCTTAGTTTTTGCATTTACACCATCAAAATAGAGAGATAAATAGATTTTCTTCTTCAAAGAAAACATATTAATAAGCAATAGTCATAAAAATAATTTGAAACTATACATGCATATTTCTGTTTATTGTACAATATTTATAATAATCTAAATCTAGAAATGGTCTCTCCCCATGATCAGCTGAACATGAGGTATCCAGGGAGGGAGGGTGGGTTTGGGCCTTGGCCCTCCACCCCAATAGAGCCTCAGAAGAAGCCAGAGGACTCACCCTCACCATGATGCAGCCATTTTCAATGTCCAGATTCCGCCAAATATGATTTTACTCTTTTTATACCAATGAATTTAGTTTAGTTCTTTTATTTTCTGCATTTACTGATGTAATGCAACGAGGAGAGCTGGTTGTGTGGTGAAATAGGCTTCTCTCTAGGTTGGGGTTCCGATGAGCTGGGCTTGAATTGGCTTCTCGGGTGGGCTCTGAAAAGCTGTGAATCTGGCCTATCCCAGATGGACTGAACTGGAGGCGCTGCCCTCAGCCTGACAGGTTTTGTAGCTCTTCCTCACTGTCCCCGCATCTGTGGCTCCTCTGAGATCTGTGCCTGGGCATGTGACTCCTCTCATGGGCCACGCAGCCTGCCCGCCTACCTAAAGGTTTGAAACCACACCCTGACCATAAGGTCCACTGCCATCGGCTCCTCCCATCCTCACTTCCCAGGCTTATGTCCCAGAAACTCCCATCTACCTTATATTTGCTGCTCAGGTTGGAGACTAGCCCTCCAACCTGGTTGGCTGTTCCTTGTTCTCAGAACACAGGGCTAATTTTTTTCTATCTTTTCACCCAGAGGTTCCCCTGAAAATTGATCCTGAGATGCCTCCCCAGGTTGGAGCTGCGGTGACTCCCCCACTCTGCTGTCCCATAATCTGTTTATTTTCATGTCTCGACTCTGCAAGCAGGGAAGAATCATTTTCTTCTGACTGTTCTGAGTTCTAATGTCTGCATGTTTTCTGGTCTGAGATCCAGTGCTCCCAGGACTGAGCATGTCCAGAGGGAGGATGGGAATTGAGCCTCAGCTCTAGCCTCTTTTGGTGGGTCACCTCTGATCTGGGCTGTTTTTTTTCAGGTTCCTCCTCTCTCGTTACAGAGAGGGGCTTTGGGGAGTCTTGGGTGTAGTTAAATTCCAGGATAGCAACTTTGAGAGCCTAGAGGTGCCCTCTCTCTTAATGGACTGAGCTGGCTTTCCATCTGCTCTCCTCTCAAAGAGAAAAAGCCCTACTTTTACCCCGGTGATTGAATTAGATATTTGCAGTGATGGGAGGATAAAGTTAAAAGTCACATGAGGGCAAGTTCTCAGTTCTGTTCTTGGAATCACTCCCTAAGGGAGCTCAGAGGACCATATTCAGTGAGGTGGATTAAATCTGGACTTTAGCAGCACCGCAGCACGTTATGCACACTAGCATCTCTTCTGTACCCAGATCAGATTTATTTGTTTATTTATTTCACTTGACAATTAACAACTTACTATTAATCTGGCAAGAAGCCAGAGGAACCTCACACCATAGAGGGCCGCTTATTTTCAAACATCTGACTCCACAACTCCTCAGAGCTCCACCCAAGAGAATAGCCGACTCTCTCCCATTGTACGTGTACCTGTGCATTTCATCAGTAAATGCACAAGATGAGAGTCTACTAGTGAGGATTATACCACCGCGGCATAACCTGGCGAGCTACACTGATAGTATTTGATATGCCACAATCCAGTAACATTAGAGACCTCATTCCCATGACCTGAAGGAGTCTCAGAGCTTTTTATGAGGAACATAAAGGCCTCAGGGAGCAGATCCTTAGGACAATACACTAGCTCTTCTAGGACATGTGGAGATGTTACTGATGCCCACTCAAGCAAATGGTGAACAACGGGAACATGCTAGATACAAGTGATGACAATTGATATTTCTCTAGATGATTTCCAGAATTTAATTAGGTTTCAAATATTTGTATAGATTGAATACATTTACGTTTATCGAGTATGGCTATTTTGTGTAAATATTTTTATTGTACAATAGCAGTCTTTGGGATGTTGTAACTTACTTTTGTTTTAAGGTGATATTCACCCTGCTTACGTAACATGTTTTAGTATTTACTCTCATGGCAAAAATTCACTCCGTTAAACAACCACTACTTTTTACTAAGTTTTAAAACCATATCTTGATAATGACCATTTTAATATGGACTGCCAGTGAATGTTATGTCATATACATAGATGTTCATTTTCAGATATATTCATCTAAAAATAGTACAATTCACTGTTGCTCTAACTTAAAAATAGGCCAAATAAAAGCATGCCCATATATTTAAAAAAAGGTGTTTACCCTAAACGTTCAAAGGCTGCTTTAGTGAATTATTAATATTGTATTTCTTATTTTTACTTTTATATGCATATATGTATCACTTGTCACTTTATCACTTACTCCTGTTAGAAAATTCATCCAGCATTTGGCCTGAGCAGGCACAGCAATATCTTCATGAAACCTATAACATACGTGTAGCCCAGAAGCATTCCTTGCTCCAGGAAACAAAGATCCTCAAACCATTCCTTCAGGTCATAGGAATGAGGTCTATAATTGTTACTGAAGTTCTTGGCACATCAAATATGACCCAGGCAGCTTGCCAGAATCTGCCATGGGTGGTATACTCTCAGTAGTAGGCTCTCACCTTGTGCGTTTACTGATAAACTACAAGGGGAGAGTTCAGCTTATCTCTTGGGTGGTGCCCTGAAAGAACTGTGGAGTCTGGAAGTTGAGAATGACTGTCCTCATCGGGTGTGGAGTTCCTATGAGGCTTGTGGGGGCTCTCTTGTGAGGCTCTCTTGGGATGGTGGACCAGGGCTAGAAGCTGCCTTCCTCCTTCTTACTCATGATCAGCTGAGCAAGCTGTTAGAGAGCTGGTAGCAGCACTGGCCAATGTATCTGATTCTCTGGATCAGAAATATTGGAAGCTTGAAAAATATTCTTCACTTTGTAGGGTGGGGACAGAGTGGTAGTTCAGCAGGTAGGCATTTGCCTTGTATGCGGCTGGACCCAGGTTTGATCCCCAGCATCCCTTGTAGGCCCCTGAGTACCGCCAGAGTAATTCCTGAGTGCAGAGCCAGGGACTTCTGAGCAATGCCAGGCATGACCCAAAAAAAGAAAAAATATATATATGAAATATTCAATTGTTTCTATATATATAGATATACATCTTGTAGTGAAACAATTGGAAGATCAAGAAGATTGGTAAAAACTAGCTAGCTATTAGAGTCTTTCCAATGTCCCATAGAGTGTTGAATTTTATTCTTGTTCAGGGCTGTTATTGTCTGATCATTAAATAAGCTTTACATACTGTCTTTGCAAAAGATGAGATTCATCATCAAGTAGTCACTGACATTCCTCTATCCCAGAGATACATAACATAGTGGCCCCATTGAGAATTCCTTATTGTCAAAGTCCATAATAAAAACCTTATTGCCTAATTATTCAACAAATGCCACCTAGAATATTGATTAAAAGCTATGATGAGAATAAAAAGAGATCATCCCTGAGTCAGGTCCTTTAGAGGGCCAGATAAAACACACATCTCAGACTTTTGAAAAATGCATCCTTATTTCATCCTGGCACAAGTAAGCAGCACATGAGAATAATCTTCCATGGATGCCATAGCTGTTTTATAAAACACTAAAAGTTAATTCAACAAAAAGTGTTTTCTCATCAAGCATTCTTCTTACTGCTACAAGTTTCTAAATAGACTTTAAAATTGTGAAATATTTTATTGAAGTAAATATCTCTAAATCAAAAGTTGCTTGAATACAGAGATGAATTTCCAGAGTTCCCATTCTACTAACTTCACTTGTAATAAATGCTTGTTTTTTGACTATAGACCAGAACTATGCATTCTTTTTGCAAAGGAATTGCTTGTGAAGTATTCGTGGAGTTTTATTATTCCATACAAATTTCAGGAGTGTCTTGTTCAATTTCTTTGAAGAACATCATGGGTATCTTTATAGGGACCCCATTGAATCTGTATAAAGCTCCAAGGTAAGGCTGTCACACCATTATGATAATGTTAATCCTTCCGATCCGTGAGCAGGGGAATATCTCCCATTTCCTCAGGTTCTTCTTTTATTTCCTGAAGTAACGTTTTAGTAAGTGTTTCTTTGTGAGATCGCCCCGCACTTTGCAAACTGATTCCTAGGTATTTGGTATTTTGTGAGCACCATTGTCAATGGATGGTTTCTTTAATGTCCCTTTCTTCTCTTTCACTGTTTGCATATAGGAAGGCCATTGACTTTTGGGGTATTGATTTTGTACCCTGCTACTCTGCTATAAGCCAATTGTATCATTTCTAGGAGCCTCTTAGTAGAGAGTTTGGCTTTTCAAGGTATAATATCATGTCATCTGCAAAGGGTGATAACTTGGCTTCTTCCCTTCCTGTCTGGATGCCCTGAATGTCTTTCCTTCCCTGATTGCTATGGCAAGTACTCCCAGTGCTATATTGAATGATGGTGAGAGTGGGCAGCCTTGCTCTTGTCCCTGATCTTAAGGGGAAGGCTTCCCAGTTTTTCCCATTGAGAATGATGCTCTCTGTGGAGAGTTGTAGTAGATGGCCTGGATTATCTTGAGGAAGGCTTCCTTCAATCCCCCTCTACGGAGAGCTTCATCGGAACGGTGCCAAATCTTGCTCAAATGCCTTCTCTGCATCTATTGATATGATCATATGGTTTTTATTTTTCTTTTGTTGATATGATGTATTATGTTGATTGACTTACCGGATGTTGAACCATCTCATTCCTAGGATGAATCCCATCTGGTCATGGTGTATAATCTTTTGGATGACTCTTTGGACTCTCTGTGCTAGTATTTGTTTAAAGATCTTAGCATCTGCATTCATCAGGAGATTGGTCTGTAGTTTTCCTTTTTTTGTGGCATCTTTTATCTTCTTTGGGTATCAGGGGTGAGATGTGTGCCTAGTAAAATTGCTATTTGGTGGTGTTCCTGTTTCTTCAATTTTACTTGAAGAGCTTATAAAGAAAGGTTTAAGAGCTTCCAAAAGGTTTTTCTTTATTTTCTAAAACTTCTCTACTAATATATAGTATATATGTGTGTGTGTGTATATATATATACATATATGTATATATATTTATATATATATAAACATATATTTATATATTTATATATATATATATATATTTGCTTTTGGGGCCTTCAAACATGCGATGCTCAGGGGTTGATCCTGGCTCTGCACGCAGGAATTACCCTCCTATCCATGCTCATTGGACCATATGGGATGCCATGGATTGAACCCAGGTTGGCCGTGTGCAAGGTAAATACCCTGACCGTTGGACTATCGCCTCTGGCCCAGTACTATATATATTTTAATGAATCCAATCTTGATTGCAAAAGTGCAGAGTATATGACATCCTTTTCATTTAGAATCCTTACTCTAAAAATAATTCAAGGAAAGAAATTCAGTTACTTAATATAATAGTGCAAAGATATTTGTATGATGCTTCTGTTCAAGCTTGAAATTTTTAACACTTTGAAATACTTTAGCAGAATATGAAAGATTGCATTCATACTGACAAATTATCTTAAAATTCAAAATATATTCTAGAGCCTTGAATAGATATCACTCTTTTTCTATTTTTTATGATTCAAGACTGCATTTTTTGGAAATTCTCATTAGAATGGGCAAAATGAAAAAAACTTCTAAGCAATTAAAATGTGCAAAATGTATTTCAATTGAAAGGATGTTAAAGCTATTTTAGCCACCCTTCCACTTCCCATATCCTTTGTCCAGGAATTGTATTAACTTTAGTGTATTACCATGACATTTATCCATGAAAGTATGAAGTAAAATGGATTGAAGTGATCTGGAAGGAATTAGTGGGCTAATGCATTATATAAGACAACTCTGAAATCAATAAAAACCAGGGGAAAATTGATGTTGAGAGAATAAAGTCCACATAAAATTAATTATTTACATATCATTAATAGATTATTGGCCTTCTACCTTGATACTACAAGGACAAAAGATTTGGAAAATAATCTCTTCGATTTTTCTTTTTTTTCCTTTGGCCTCAAGCACCCGGCAATGCTCAGGGTTTCTCCTTGCTCTGCACTCAGAATACTCCTGGTGGTGCTCGGGTGACCATATGGGATGCCAGGGATAGAACCCGGGCCAGCACAGTTCGGCCTCTGCAAGGCAAACACCCTACCAGCTGTACTATTGCTCTGGCCCTCTTGGATTTTCTTGAACAGAGTAACATTAGAAAGCTCTAATACTTAGATATCCAGACAAAATGAGAGAAGATGTAACTTGTGGGTCAGGGGTAGCTCGATATCAGTGAAAGGGAAGTTCCCTACTTCGCAGGTCTTGAGTTAACAATAGATATAAACGTGAGAAAGGGTGCAATGTGGTAAGCCCTATAATTATAAGGTTCTTGAGTGTGGAGTCCCTTACTTTGGACTCAAATCTAGGTGTAAATGTTTTAAGTGGTTCCTAGGAATATATTTGGTACTCTGTAATAAAACCTAAACTCAGCTCCTTATCACCAAAATCTGGATATGAGTAGAGTTGTCATACTGTAAAAATGCCTAGAAAGCATTACTCAAGAAAAAATTATCACAACCGTAAAGTCAAGAGAAAAAGACTTCTAGACCTGTAAACAACAAAATTAAAGAGACTGGGAGATTTTATGTTGCTAAATTAGCATATAGAAGAGATATAGTGAAAATATTGAGTCTCACCATGCATTTCAGCAAAATGCTGTTGTTAGGTTGCAGTAGTGTTCATGCTTAAGAATTGAGATATAATATTGCTGCACACTTACCATCACCAGGCCCATAACCTGTAATTAGGGAGCTGCTGGTGTTCCCCCAACAACATAAGACAGAAGTTCTCTTCTATGTCCAAGTTTGTCGTGGGAATGGATGAAAACTCACGAGTTCTAGCTGACGAAAAAGGCTTTTACTAGTACAAAAAAACTCTACCATCGCAATCCAATATAATGAAATAGTTCTGGTCATAACTTAGACCATACTAACGAGAGCCCATTCTCCACCAAAGATAATCCCACGGGAGAGAGAGTCCCACCAAAAAGATCCACCAAAGAGGAGTACTACCCCAAAAGGGAGAGCAGTACCTCAGTCAGTCCCTTTATATAAACAAAATAAATCCTAAATTCATGGAGGGTTCTGTCAACAAAGAATCTTAAACAAAGTTTCTAGAGAGGGGAAGAGTGTAGAAGGGTGGTGCCACTTCCCTACTACAGTTATAAACAAAAGGATTATGCCAAGGACTAATCCTTCTTCCTAGATTATTCTTATGTAAAACACTGGAAAGAGAGCGGGGACTAGGCAAGGTAAATATCTTAATTTCTGGACTCTCATGTAATCTAGATGACACCCACAAGGTCCTTCTTTTATATTATCTGCACCAGGGTGATTCTGAGTATTTTATTTTCCATACACTGAAAGAATCACTACGCCTGCATGAGGGAAAACTAGTAAATCCTTCCGATAATCTTAAATGATAGTCTCTCAACATGGCCAGGTTGGTGTCTCCTAGTACATTCCTAATTGTCCCAAACTGGGTTCAATGGGTAAAGGAGGAGCTGTGCCCAATCTAACATAACATAGAAGTCATAGTAGATGTACAATAATGTCAAGTGTTACTCATTCAGAAGTCCAGGTGACTTCCATAACTGCCACACCTTCCATCAGTGTTTTATGAGAGAGATGTCATTAGTATGAACCCCTGGCTTAAGAACATGTAGATAGATTAAGCTGTCAGTGAAGAAAACAAAGCTCCCAAGCTAGCTAAGCATGTCATTTCTTGACAATCCACCATTCCATATCTATGTCACCTCTGGTCTCAACACCCTTCCTTTCATCCCTCCTCCCATTTTTGTGACTGATTGTGGATTTGGTGCACACTGTTCTCCATCAACACCATTCATTTGCTCCAGTCCTCAACCTATGTTCTCCTGTGCCACTTCCACTCAGCCTGTTTGCCTTTCTCCTCTTTCCTACAGATCTAGCTTCTTAGGGCGCATATTTTGGTGTTCCAGGTTTATTATCAATTAATATTAATCTTACCCGATATTTTTTGCTAGTTCTATAGACAAAATCACATCTTGTATTTGTCTTGCCTCAAGACTTATTTTGTTCAGCACTATACCCTGACACTTCCTTCAAGTTGGTGAAATTCATGACTATTTTTTCTTGAGACCACATGAGTACTCCTTGTGTTTGTGTTTCTGTGTGTGTAGGGGTGTATAAAAATAGAGGTTCTTTATTCATTCATCTGTTGTTGGACATTTTAGTTTATGCCATATTCTGGATATTTTTTCCAGAGCTATGTCATATATATTATGTATTATATTTGATTTCAGATTATTTCAACTCAATGTGTTCATGTCTGATGAATAGTGTTAAGGCTTAAAAATAACTGTATTGGAGGGGGATTGAACCCCATTAGGGGATGTCCCAAGGCCCCCAGGCTCTCCAAGGGACCTCCTCCCTGTAGATTCCATAACCTTAACATTGCACTTGGGGGTAGGGGGTAACCATGACAACAGTGTTGGGATCTACCTGGCTCCTCCAGCCTAACTCACTGTCCATTGGGGTCCTCAGCCTGTGTCAGGCCAAATATACCTCCCTGTTATCTGCCTTACTGTGGAATAAGGAGCAAGACCTCAGAGGCTCTGAAGTTGTTCTTAATGTTAATTTGTTTCATCTCCCTGCTTGCTCTCTGCAGGAACCTCTCTCTGGACCTCCTGTCTTTTTCCTGCAATGTCTCCTGCAGAGTGCTCTCTCTCTTTGGGGGTTTCTGTGCCGGGCTTCTCTCCTCCAGTTCTTCTGCAGTCTGCTCTCTCTTTGGGATGTCTGTTTTGGCTCCTCTCGGCGGGGCCTCTCACTTCCAGATGTCTCTCTTCAAGGCTTCATGCTTCTGGTCCTCTCCCAGACGTCTCCTTTCATGACCTTTTCCTCAAAGCTTTTCTGCTCAGGGCTTTTCTCTTAGGACTCATTTTCTCTTGACTCTTGGCTATGTCCAGATTCTAATTCCTTGGTTAACTTGTTTCATCTTATCTACCATGTCTTGAGTCACTGGAATCCCCATCTAAAGTCTTTTAGTTCCTTGGTTATGCAATACTGCCTGTGGTCCTAATACTCAGTAGCCCTAAGCTTCACAGGTAAGGGCCCTGGAGCTTTGATGCCAGTGGAAAGGCTGAGGCTCGGTAGACCTGGTGTTCTCTTGTGGCTCTAGAGCTGGCCCCCCGGGACTAGGCGCAGGAGCAAAGCTTTCCTCACTCCTAGTGCTGGCCATCTGGCTTAAGCACTGGGGACCCCCATTGCCTACATGCTGGCACAGGCACCAGAGGTTTCTGTTCTCTCAGTCCTGACACTTACCCAGCCCCAGAATTCTCTCTCCTAGGACCCCCTATTTATAGTATCAGAACCCTGTCCTCAGGTCTTAACAGATCTTGTCAGGTACTGTGCCTTTGATCAACAGAGAAAGCTCTTTTGAAACCCGACAGCTAGGTCAAATGAAAGTTTCACACTTCTTGAGAAATCTCTGTATTGTTTTACATAGAACCTGCCCTAAGTCAACATTACAGTCCATGAATAAAGTTTTCTTTTACCATAATCCCACCAAATCTTATTTCTAGTTTTTTATGTTTTATGCTATTTATTCTACATGATGTGGTAAATTCTAGAGGCCGCTCATGGGCGCCCACGGGAGGGATGGCAGGTTCTAGCTGTGGCCCGCCACCCCAGCAGAGCCCCCTCACAACGTCCCAACGACCCCCACTCCATAGGGAAC
This sequence comes from Cryptotis parvus, assembly GCA_021461705.1. NCBI lineage: Eukaryota > Metazoa > Chordata > Mammalia > Eulipotyphla > Soricidae > Cryptotis > Cryptotis parvus. The sequence continues at coordinate 22,590 of JAJIBD010031295.1, forward strand.
TCCATTTACCACATCCGGACTTGCCCCTCACTGAACTCCACCCAGCAGACCAGCCTAACACAGCCCGGCCTCCACGTGGCCTCTGCGGCCGCAAGGTTCATCAATAAATGCTGGATTTTGAGATGACTACAAGATGCTACCCGCGATGGCAGGCCTAAGCCAAGCTACCCGTGCGTTTTGAGGCCAGATACCAGTAACAATTAGACCTAATTCCATGACTGAGAGCTGTTATGGTTTTTTTGAGGGTCTTTATGTTCCTGGAGCAAGCAGGTGCCCTTAGGCTTCACTTGCATTGAGACAGGTCATATAGAGATGTTACTGGTCCGCTCGAGCAACAAATTGATGATGAACGGGAAGACAGTGATACAGTGACAGTGATGTGGTAAAATTATTGTCATTTCAATTTGTGTTCCTGATATAAGAGTGATATTTCTAATTTGTTAAATGTTGCTATATAATATTCTAGCTCCTTGCAGAAATAACATTGATATTTGGCTAGGAATTTTAATTCTATATAGTGCTTTGGGTACATAGACATTTTACAATATCTTCTGATCTATAAGCATGGGATATTTTTCTTTTCGTAATTACTCTAGCAGTTTTTTCATATGTGACCTATTTTTCACTGTATAGTTCCTAGAGTTATTAAGTTGATTTCTAGGTATTTCATTCTGGTATCAGTTGGTTCTCATGGGAATTCAATAAAAATAGTGTCAAGGCACTATTTTAAATACATTAGACATTTTAATATCCATTCCTTTTAGTTTACATATAGAAATACAGCACATTTTTAATATTTATTTCATATACTGTTATTTTGGTTGATTACTTCTAAAGAGTTTTATAACGTGAAGCTTAGTTGGGTTCATCTATATGCATCTATACCTCATTCTAGTTGTATATTTTCACTACTTTTTAAATACTAAAATTAATTGTATTTTATAATTGCTAATTAAGAGTGGAACAAACTTAAATTTAACTTACCATTTTATGATAATAGGCAGAAATCTTTGGTATTAGAGAGAGATGGTGTCATAATATCATAAAGTAGAAATTTGATCATTTTATTGTTTTCTAGCATTTTCTTTAACAAATCTAAGTCACTAGTATTTATTGATAAAGCATATATAGGGTGGCTACATTTTCCAGGTAAATTTAGCAACTCAAGATGAGTAGCTTTTAACGTTTAATGAAAAAGTCATTATGGATCTTCACCATCCCTCTCTTATCATGTATTCCCCCAAGCACCACCAGGAGTACAGAGCCTTACAGAGCCAGAAATAGCCTTTGAGTACTGCAGGGTGTGATCCAAAATGCCACCGAAAAATAGAGAAGAATAAGAAGAGAAAAAGCAGAAGAAGTTGAGAAGAAGCAGAAGCAGAAAGAAAGCAGTAAAGAAGCGGTGAAGAAGAAGCAAAGAGCAGAAGAAGCAGAAGCAGAAGAAGCAGAAGAAGCAGAAGTGCAGAAGCAGTAGAAGCAAACAGAAGAAGCAGAAGAAGCAGAAGCAGAGAAGAAGAAGAAGAAGAAGAAGAAGAAGAAGAAGAAGGAGGAGGAGGAGGGAGGAGGAGGAGGTGGAGGGAGGAGGGAGGGGAAGAAGAAGAGGAAGTAGAGGAAGAAGATGGGAGGAGAGAAGAGAAGAGAAGGAGAAAGAGAAGGAGGAAGGTTGAGGGAGGAGAAGAGAATGAGATGATGAGTGAAGAAGAAGAAGAACAAGAAGAAGAAGAAGAAGAAGAAGAAGAAGAAGAAGAAGAAGAAGAAGAAGAAGAGAAGAAGAAGAAGAAGAAGAAGAAGAAGAAGAAGAAGAAGAAGAAGAAGAAAGGAGAGGAGGAGCAGAGGAAAAAGAAGAAGAGGGAGTAAAGAGGAAGAAGAAGAAAGAAGAAAGGAAGTGAGGAGGCAGGGAGGAAAAAGAAGAGGAAGAGGAAGAAGAAGAGGGATGAAGAGGGATAAAGGCAGAAGAAGAACAAAAACAAGAACAAGAAGAAAAAAGAATAAGAGTAGAGGAAGAGGAGGAGCAGGATGAGCAGGATGAGGGAAGAGAAAGAGGAAGAAGAAGAAGAAATCACCTACTGGGAGCTCAAAGCTCACTGAGAGAAAATTCTAATGGGAAAATTCTTATTGGAAATTCACCATACTGGTAGCCTGCATCCCCAGAAATAATAGTGAAGAGTGAAGACTTCTTCTCTGCCAATGAATAATGACAATAGTCCCAGTTAACCTCCTCAAATACAGAAAATACCTATCTATTCTTCGGATGAGTATTTAAAGTCACAGAGATTAGATTGCTCTCTGAATTGAAGAAAATGGTAGAAAATACTTCCATAAACGGCAAATGGAAATAGTAAATACAATCAGAAATCACCAGCCTGAATAGCATAGTAGTAAAGTTAAAAAAACACAATAGAGGGAAAATAAGTAGAAAAAATTATAGACGAGACGCAAAGGTAAGCAGACACTAGAAGACCTTAAACTATGTTTCTAGGCAGAATATTTTTATGTATCTTGTTTCATGATGAAGAGAAAATAAAATAAAATGATACTTCTGTTGAAACAGCAATTTATCAAATAGTCTGAAGAGGAAATGGCGCCACAATTAAAGAGAGCAGTAGTTGGGCTGGAGGACTAGTACAGTGTGTAAGACACTTACCCTTTCCTACTGGGTTGGATATATCCCAAGATCCCATAAGGTCCCTGGAGATCACCAGAAGTATCTCTGAGTAAAAAGCCAGGATAAAGCCCTGAAGCACCACTGGGTGTGGTCCAAAAACAAAAGCAAAATAATGCAAATCAAACCAAACAAAAGCAGCATTTTTTTTGCACGAAGTTAGAGTCGAATTTCCCTCAATTTTAAAGTTCCAGGTGGACTCCTATATCCAGGGAGTAACTCCTAGATTCAAAAGGTGTACTAGCCAAACTATATCAAAGAGAGAAAAACTTTAGCACAAATTCAGTGTCAAAAGACAAAGATAGGGATGCTGTTCTGAGAACTTTGCAAGAACATAAACAAAAAACTGTCCATCAAAATGATGGCTATCTCTCAAATGAAGCCCTAACAGATCAAAAGGAGTGCTATGTTTGTCAAACACAGTAAATAAAATAGCAATGGCTAGGCAAATATCTAACTGATATAGGTGGGCCTCATGGGTGGCTTCTTGGGCAGGAAGGGGAAAGAGATGGTTCTTTCTTCCCAGCTGCCTCTGCCCCTGGAACCCACTGGGCAGGCTAAGGACTGATAAAAGGCAAGTTAGTCCTAGGCCTTATCCAGGGTTTTCCCTCAGTTCATGTCATCCTCCTGAAAAAGAATTATCAGGGAGTAGAAGAGCAGTGAAGTAAAACAGATTTTATCTATGGAGGTTTTAGGAAGGGGAAGGGAGGAGGGAGAGTGAGAAAAAAGTACACATCTTAGGAGGGGAGGTGCAGGCTCAATATTGCCCGGCACCACAAGTCTCAGCCACGTATGCTCAATCAGCACATGCGGCTCAGGTGAAAGCTGTGTGCCCAGGGGCATAGCGCACATCCTTTGGTCAGACAGCTTTTATAGACTTCTCCCCAAGCTATTCCCAGATGGAGCTTCAACCTAGGTTGCTAGGGCCATTACCATGGAGTAGACTTTTGGGAGTGGTCTTCTTTGAAAATCTCTCCTTTTATTGACCTGTTTCTGCTGGATCTTCTGTCCTGGAAGGCAGCAAAATTAAGGGCTGAAGAGTAGAAAAGTTGATCCAGCTCCCTCACGTTAATGGGTCTCATCAAGTCTTGTTTCCTGGTTCCAAAAGGTACTCCCTGGACAGCCTTAGGGCAAGAATTCATTGCCTTATCTGCCACCCCTGCCCCCTCCCGGTCTGCCTACCAACATCATAACTATGATCATTTCCTCTGGCTATGTTTTAGCTTCCTAAATTTGATTGGTCAAAACTACACACAAATCTCACCCAAAACAAAGGCTAAAAATATACTATTTGGGTGAAAAGGCCATGTGGCATTGTTCTGTGGCTTAGCCTGTTTATTAGTAACCTCTATGTGCGTTTTCAGGATTGTCTGGATTGGGAGTGTCGGGGTAAGTACCTTACCTGCTGTAATATTTGTCCATGCAATAAAATGTATTTGAATACTAAAACAACTCAAAGGAAAATACAAGTTATTCATAGTCCAGAATGTACTTTATTGGTAACTGAGATTCACAGAAACCATAAATTGAACTTATTGTCTTTTGAGCATGCATTAGCTAGAACTAATTTGGCAACTATAACCTAGTTTTTCTAGAAAAGGAAGAAAATATGCAACAAATTGTTCTTAGTTTACAATTTGTAATCTATTAAAAATTACAAATTGTAATAGTAACTTGTAAGTGTAACTGCTAAATGCAAAAGGGGAAACTATCAATAATGAAGATTTCCAAAGTTTTTCCACATGACAACCTACTAAGGTATGTATTTAACCCACAATATGGAAGGGAAGGAAAAGAGAAGATAGAGAGAAAGGGAAAGAATAAAGAACCTGCCATGGAGGCAGGCTAGTGGAGGGTGGAGGGAAATCGGAGACATTGGTGGTGGGGAAATGGTCACTGGTGAGGTATGGGGGCTGGAACAATAAATAATTGAAACCCAAATATGAAGATCTTATAAACATCCTCCTAAAAGTATACTCCCGCTGGCTATGGGTAGCCATACTCAAATTTCTAAAATTTTGCTCAAAGTTACATCGTGATAATATTCAAATATGTATTCATTAATATCCAACATTTGGGAAAGAACTATTATGCAACCATTAGAGTTCTAATAAAGGAGGTTAATAATTTAGTGACGAGATATGAACCCTCGAGCTAATATATTAGAATTTGCATATGGTGTTTCTTCAGCTATAAATTCTGTCAACCTCCAGTTTTAATGCCTTGTGGAAACAAAGTTTTTTTATCATTTCCCCCTTCAGATTCATTTCTACTATATTGGCTATATTTGTATATCCATAAAGTTATATTCATTGGAACAAATATCCAGGCTTGGTGAGTTATGATCTAACTATGGATTTTTAGTGGGGGAATGCATCATATATATTGAGACATTCGGTCACTTTTATTTGTTTACAGCAGAAATACAGATAGATACGATTAGCACAAAAACACATTAAACTCTTGACTTCCCTTCTTTCAGCCTTTTTTTAATTTATTTTCAATTATTTTTACAAAATTAATAGTGATAGCACTTTTCCTGAAGCATTGTATCTGAGAAAATATTTTTTCTTATATTAGTAATTTATTACCTGTTATCTGGTAATCAGATATAAGTAATTTTATTTTTGTGTTCGATCATGTATGACAAAACTGTATTACATTTAAGTATATGCGAAGTTCCTTCATTGGGCATCTTATGCTCTCCCTATTCCAATTCCATGTTAAAAAAAAGAGAAAAATGTAAGATGAGATCTATGTTTTCTTTGGGATAAACATCAAATGATAATTGAAAGATGTTTAGTGTTGAAACAGGTGGTAACAGATTAACTAAATGAGGGAAAGTACATCAGAAAGAGAGAGATAAAAAGTGGTGTGAGAAACAGAGAATTGCCTTTGTAGCTTTTACACTGGACAGAAGGAGTATATCCGCCTGGCCCAGATTCCAGATGCTTTTCTACCATTTACATGCCCTGCAGCTGCTACTTCTGTTGTGATTGCTATATCCCCTCCTGTCATTGCCTACTTGAAAGGGAAGAAATGGCTCCTAACAAAATGAACAAAATGACACTTTTTTCCAGTTACTTTGCTTTTGTTCTTTGTTTAATATAGCACAAATCATTAACATCCATCCACCACTACCACCCCACTCAACTGCAAAATATACCTTTCCTAGATCTCTAATTATGTGGGATTGAAGTTTGCACTTCTGAAACTTAAAAATGTCATTGTATATTGAAAAGCGTACAGTCCATATTCAATTTGACTTCATACATTTTTAAATATTAAAATTATTAGGTCAGATTTAGGACAAATTCCTGAGAAAGATCATGATTAAATTCTCAGCTCAGTCCCTGGCCATGAGAATTTCAAGCAGTCAACACACCTTTTTAGAATTTTATGAAGAAGGAGGAAAGAGGTTACTGATCTCTGCTTTCTATATTGCCAAACTGATTGTACTGGAGTTTGGGTAACCTCAATACATATTCATGCTGACAGCTAATTTTCAGGCTAATGCAATTCAAAAACAACAGAAAAGATAATGAACCCTAAAGAAACAGAGTTTGTAAATGGTTTTGCTGACAGACTCTTAACTCTAATAGCTGTGCTATTGGGCACCACAAAAATAAACAAAGCTAATTTAAATAAAGATTTGAAAGTGATGAGGCATTTGATCTTGGTGCAATTATGAAGCTTTGTAGGACTAATATCTAAATGGAATTTATTAAACCATTTAAATGACCCGTGGAAGGAACAATTGTAAGGAATAATTCTCAGTACGACTCTATAAGGCTATATTTCGAAGACACTTCTCTTCTCATATGGAGTCAGGCACCAGTACTAATTATAAATATATCGATTCGTTCTAACTTTGGTTTAGGGGATCCTTTTTTCAAACAAAAATTTAAACGATAGTTAAAATTTTTTTCTTTAATCATTCATTTTAGAATTTGGTTTTTAGTTGATCAGGGAATGAAATGTATTAGAAGTCCTGTTATTTACCTACTTAGTTTCCATAGTCTTAATGTCCCTTACATTTACATCTTGGCTTGACATTCTTAAATATTACCTGTCTTCTAAACTTGGAGGTCAATTATATTTATATGTAATACAGATCCCATTAGGAACTGTCTGGATATTAAATAGTATGTTTAATTCTCTAGGAAATAAATATAAATAGTTGTGCAAATATAACTAGTTTTCCTTTAGAAGAAAAATGCAACTCTGAATAATGAAAAAAATCTACACATAGTGAAAAGAATCTCTATTATTGAGATAGTACTCTATGTCTTAGGTCCAATGTGTATTTTTCCTAAAAAAAATGAATTTGTCGGGCAAGCTTCTTAAGTTCCATGTGTATGGTGCTTTTACTAGTGTACATGCATATATAGTCTGGATTTAAAGATAAATTTATTGGATGCACATTAGTTTAGTTATTATGTTCAAATTACTTATGAAGAGGCATTATTTTCATTTTCTCAAGGGCTTCTATTCATCTGAACAATCCTCTTGTCATTATTAATGATAGAACTAAAGAGGAACTGACCTATCTAAAGTCTTCTTCACTCCAGAAATGGAAATTTTGGACTCCTTGGATGACATTGAACTACTAATACTGTCTTACAGAATAACTATCTCACGAATTATTGTCTTTGAACCCTAATGTAATATCACTTGTCTTCCCATTGTTATTTATTGATTTCCTCAAGCAGGCACCAGTAATATC
>JAJIBD010031296.1:0-14864 GCA_021461705.1 Cryptotis parvus
CGCGAGCCAGGCTATGATAGGCTGGTCCGCTGGGTGGAGTTCTGATGAGAGGGAAGTGCAGATGTAGCATGACACATTTTATGAAGTGAAATATCCCATTTCTGTTATTTTCTTAACCCTTGACAAATGGAGATAGGAGAAAGACCTTCCTGACTAAGACCATAATTGCCAGGGACACCCCTTAGTGATTTAGAAAAATAAATCACGATTCTTGAAACATTCAGGCTCTGGTGACATCCTGGGCTTTTCTCCATCAGGGTGAATTACAGCCAACAGCAAGAAGTACAATCATTGTCACTGTCTTCCCCATTCATCATCGATTTGCTCGAGGCGGGCCCCAGTAACATCTCCATATGTCCTGTCTCATGCTAGTAGAGCCCAAGGCATCTGCTTGCTCCAGGAACATAAAGAGCCTCAATCCATTCCGGAATGAGGTCTATAATTGTTACTGGTATTTGGCATATATATCAAATACAATACGGGTAGCTTGCCAGGCTCTGCCGTGCAGGTAGCATATTCTTGTAGCCATCTCTAAGTACAGCATTTATTGATGAACCAAGCGGCGCAGCGGCCGCGGCCGAGCCGGGCACTGATAGGCTGGTCTGCTGGGTGGAGGTCTGATGAGAGAGAGAAGTCCGGATGTGGAAAATGGAGGCCCTCATGGAGTGGGGGGGTCGTCTGGCTTGTTGCAAGGCTCTGCTGGGGTGGTGGGCCAGGGCTAGAACCCACCATCCCTCCCAGGTGCCTTGTGAGCGGCTGGTCACGGGGAGAGCCAGTAGCAGCTCTGCCCCATGCTCTGCGAGTCTCTGGACTGGCATACCTGAGCCGGATTTAAGAAAGACTGCTGCAGGGGTGGAACCTCGATGAGCTGGGTGCTGATAGGCTGGTCTGCTGGGTGGAGGTCTGACAAGAGAGAAGTCTGGATGTGGAAAATGGAGGCCCTCATGGATTGGGGGTCGTCTGGCTTGTTGCGAGGCTCTGCTGGGGTGGTGGGCCAGGGCTAGAACCCACCATCCCTCCCAGGTGCCTTGTGAGCGGCTGGTCACGGGGAGAGCCAGTAGCAGCTCTGCCCCCATGTCTGCGAGTCTCTCAAAAAAAGGAAGTACAAAAAAACATAATTACTGTCCACTTTCCCTCAAACAGATGTTCATTGAAGGAAAATAGCATGCTCACTGTTGTGTTTTGCTCTTGTACATTAGATTTCTCTTCTCTTCAGATTTAAATCACTATCTTCCCGCTCATCATCTATTTGCTCTAGCGGGCACTAGTAATCTCTCCATATGTCCTGTCTCATGCTAGTAGATCCCGAGGGCATCTGCTTGCTCCAGGAACATAAAGAGCCTCAAACCATTATAATAGGTCATAGGAATGAACTAATGTAATTGTTACTGGTATTTGGCATATCAAATACTACATGGCTAGCTTGCCAGGCTTGCCATGCGGGGTGGCATACTCTTGTAGTCACCTCTAAAGATAGCATTTATTGATGAAGCACGCAGTCACAAGTGGCCTTTGCGAGCCGGGTTTGTGATAGGCTCATCTGTTGGGTGGAGGTCTGACAAGAGGGAAGTCGGATGTGGAAAATTGTGGTCCTCATGGAGTGGGGTCATCTGGCTTGTGGCTCATCTGTATTATGGCTCGTCTGGCTGATGTCTCTCCAGATTTAAAGAGCCACAAAAAACTAAGAGATGAAGAACCTATGGAACTGTGTGGTTGTCATTCAATACAGTTCACTGTCAATTATTTTTTAAGTAAAAGGAGTCTATTATCATATTTGTTTGGGTGCAGAAGAAGCTCAATACTTCAAACTAGAATTTATAATGGTATAAAACAGGGTCTTTAGCTGACTAGATCGCACAAGGCGCCAGTCCTTCTACTTGCTTCTGCTTTTGGACTGCCACTGAAATAGATGAAGTATCAAGATGTAAAATACACAGGATTGCTATTGACACAGCCCATTGTTAGGCAGAAGTAGAAAACTTAAAAAGAATCTTGAAACAGTGGGAGGATGTGATTCTTAATTTCTTCTTTTAAAAAGACATCTCATTATTTTTCCCAATTGCTGCCAAATTGTTGCCCAATGTGGCTGTACAATGAGATTTTCTACTATTCTCTATTCTTTTTCTTCTTTTGCTTTTTGGGTCACACCTGACAATGCTCAGGGGTTACTCTTGGCTCTGCACTCAGGAACTAATCCTGGCAGTGCTCAGGGAGACCATATGGGATCCCGGGATCAAACCCAGGTCAGCGGTGTACAAGGCAAACACTCTACCTACTGGACTATCACTCCAGCCCCTACCATTCTCTACAGCATTTAGAACTGTTAATACTTGGTTTTCACTATTCCAATTAGTTCATAGAGGTATCTTACTTTTTGCAATTCCTTAACAGTACAGCACCTATCTCCTTAGTGAACTATCTGTTAAAAAACATTTGCTTACTTCTTATTTGAATTGCTCATTACATTATGATAGATGAGCTCTTTATGCTTTATGGATGTCAATTCTTCATCAAATATCTTTTACAATTATTTTCTTGAATATTGTGATTTATCTTTCACTGCTCTTGGCAATATTTTTTCACAGAAAAATCTAATTAATTAGTTCAACATTGATTTATTTACTTGTATTAGTTACAGACATTGTGATGAGTTGTGTTTGGAAGCCATATGGTAAAGAGATGAAACAGGTCCTAGCTTAGGGCAGGCAGGAATTTTCTATATCACTTTAGATGTATTGAGTTTCCATTCATTAATCACCTCTTTCACCTCATTCACTTTATATTGCAGTTAGAATATTATCACCATACCCAAGATTATTTAAAAATATCTCAAATATTAACTTTTAGGGATTTCTTAGTTTTACATTTAAGTATATGATGCATTCTTATGTGTGTTTGATTAAGAATTGAGTTTAGATATGGATTAATTGTTTCTCCTATATATGCAACATGTTTCAGTACCATTTTCTGAAAAGTCTATATATTCTATTTTTTAATACCTTTTATGCCATACATTGAAAATCCATTTTATTGAAATAGAATTTCTATATCATTAATTTCAAATGTAAGATTAGATAAGTTCACACAAAGGGATTGCAGGGTAAAGCTCCCACCATAATCATCATCTAGAATCTCTTCATCTCTGGAATAGTTCCTGAGAGACCTTTGTACATAACTCACAGCCCCAGTTGCATCCTATAGCAAGCAGTGATTTGCTTTCTGTCACTAGAGATGGCTCTTTAAAATTTCATATACCATAATTACATATTATATGATCATTTGTTTATGACTTTTCACTTAGAATAATAAATTTCACGTGAATTGAGTGAAATTGATTCTAGTTTAGGGCTTTTATCTAGAGATCTGCTATAAAACTTTGAGAACACATGCTTGTCTGCAAAACACTCACTGGATTTTATTATAGATCTATGGAGAAATTTCTACCCATGACAAGAAAATAGAAAACAATATATATAGTACATAATCATAACATTGCACACACACATACACACACACACGCTATAGAAGAAGCAAATAGAATTACTTCTTTGTACTCCCACAATGGCAGATAAAGTTTCAGTGGCTCCTAATACTCATCCATACTTACTATCTTCAGGCACTCCTGGCATTCTGCCTGAATACATCTCATTGTTGTAAATTGTATGCTCTTAATGACTATTAGTGCTAGGTACATTTTTAATGCAATTATTTTCCTTTTGGAATATTTTTTATTTAAAGTCACAATAGTTAGCAACACTGTATATGTTTTTACACAGGATCCTAATAGGGATCCTTTTAGGAACCACATTGAATTTGTATAAAGATCTAGGAGTATTACCATTTTGGTAGTGTTAATTCCGCAATCCATGAGAAGGGAATATGTCTCCATTTCCTCAGGTCCTCTTTTGTTTCTTGAAGCAACGTTTTTGTAGTTTTCTTTGTATACATCTCTTTATATTCTTAGTCAAACTGATTTCTAGGTATTTTATTTTCTGTGGTGCAATTGTGAATGGGATCATTTCTTTAATATTCCTTTCTTCTCCTTCATTGTTTGCATATAGGAAAGCCGTTGACTTTTAGGTATTGATTGTGTACCTTGCCACTCTACTATAGGAATGTATTGTTTCTAGGGACTTTTTGTAGAGAGTTAGGGTTCTCTAGGTATAAGAAACTCCCCAACTGGAGAGGAATATAGTGTTATAAGATTAAGCTGAGACTAATAATTTTAGCAGAGAAACAGAAACTGAAGAAAAAGAATGAACTTGAAAATGTGGATTTTTTAACACATAAAAGATGCATTAGTCTTATTTTGAAGAGACTAGGAAAACAAATTAGGAAAGAATCAGCTATTTGTGAGGCTAGGAAAATAGCTTACTGCTAAAGAACACACACGTTGTAGGTGTAAAGTTAGTGTAGCCAAAAGCATTGAGCAGCATGTAATAGCGTTGTTTTCTGTGATCCCCAGAACTACAAGTGAGTTCAAGCCACATTCCAGCCAGGTTTACACTTCGCACTGCGACCTGATGTGTTATCCTCATCTTGCACCACAACTAAATGACACAACCAGGTGTGTATGTGTGTGTGTGTATGCATATGTGTATGTGACATCAGTCATTGCTAAAGCAAACCAACACCAAAAAATAGTGAAGGAAAAGGCAAAGGAGGACAATTAAATAAAATTGAAGCCAGACCAAAGAAAAATCACAAGAAATGTAAGACTAAATAAGTGTGAAGAAAAAATTAAAAAGTGGGGAGAGGAGGATTAATAGGACAAACTTCAGACCCGAGGAATAACAGCAGTATTATGCACACTAACATAAATCTAGGTGGACCCCAAGAAGCTAAAGAGAGAATAAAATATACTTGAAGAAATTTTAGTAAAAATATTTCCAAATAGTGACATGAACCAAAGAAAACATCGAATATCCTCAGGAGGCAAAGAGGAGAAGGAAAGCAAACAACACTAAGTCAACAAGGCAAAATCTCACGTGCATTCTGTTCACACTGTGGCAGCGAAAAATACAAAGAAAATGCTTAGAGACAAGAAAAAAGTCATTGTTCATTTTCTTATTTTTATAAAGGCTGCTGTGAAGAGGCTAGATTTATCCTTCACCCTTAGCTGCCTAAATATTTATATTTTACCTGACTGTAGTTCCATGCCTATATTAGGAAGCCACAGTGATAAGGGCTGTATATACTGAGCCATGCAATATAAACTCTAAACTCATGTAATTACCATCTAAATCACAATGTAGTGTCATGTCATTCACAAAAATTGCCCTTATACAAGAGAGAACTACAAGTGGTATAATGTCATTGATGGGGAAAAAAGATCTCATGCACTTTGGTGGTTGTGATAGCATACAACAAAACCATACAATCATCGTTCTGTAATCATGGCTATCTAAAAAGGCAATAGAAAAAATAATATCTCTCATTGATTCTTCATTATCAAAAGCCACCCTTCCTCATAATATCCAAAACCATCAACAACCTTTAGTTTGTTGTCCAGCCCTCTACTGTTCTTTCCGGAAATTGAATATGTAAAATTACTATTACTTTCTGTTCCTGTTTGCTTTTGGGGCCTTCCTTGGTGGTGCTCAGGGCTTACTATGGCTCTGTGCTCAGATCACTCCTGGCGGGCTTGAGGGACCATCTGAGGTGCCATTGATGGAATCTGAGTCAGTTGCCTACTAGGCAAGTACATTGCCTATTGTTATATTTTCCCAGCCCTTATCATTAACCTTTTGATAGAGCTTTGCTTTATTTTATTTTTTTATTTGTTTATGTTTTTGCTTGATATCCAGCCACAATTGTTGCACACATTAATCATTTCACTTGTGCTTTTGACTGCGATGGGATCAGCCTTGATATTGCTGAGGGCTACTTCTGGTTCTGTGCTTGGCGTCACTCCTGGTGGTGCTAGGTGGACCGGGTCATCTCAAGGTACAACCAAAGTTCCTGATAGCAAATTATGAGCTTTAGTCTATTAACCTATCACTCTGGCCATATTTGTTGTTTTAAATTATGCTTCAGTGTTTATTCCAATAACTTGTCATTATATGTTTAGCCATATATAATTTTAGGACATTATTTTTTTAAAATTTTTATTTTTATGTTTGCCATTACTAATAGAGTCACTCTGATTCCCACCAAAGTTTGTGTGCTGACATGTTCTATATCCGTTAGATAAAGTATAGAAGTGTGATTGCCAAGTCATACCATAAATATTGGTGCAGATTTTTTTATTTTTATGTACAGTTGTTTTATTCCTATAATCTTACCATTTTACATTCCTATATGCTATTGTGAAATATCTAGTTCCTCTTTTATTATAATCAGAATTTCATGAATCTTGTTTTCACTTTTAGCTATTCTACTAAACATTTTATCATGGGATTTATATGCACTGCCTTAATAGCTATTGATACTAAAATGTTTCATTTTTATCCCTGCAATTTATACATCTACTTGCATGACATTTCTATTCATATATCATTTTCATCTCTAATTTTGTTTTACCGCTGTTAAAATTTGAATATCTTTACAAAATTTAGACATTATGCATTGTCAGTCTTTTTTGGATTTAATATAATTTCATGGTCTGTAGTACTATTTTTTCTCTCCATAACAGAATATTTTACAAAATAGTCTTTTTTTAGTTTTCAGTTGGTGCACCATATCCAAGAACTCTTTAAAACAAAAGTGTCAAAAATTATCTCAGATTTTCTATATAAGTTTGTATGAATTACATCTATGAATTTTTATAAGCTTAAACATAGAAATTTTTTATAAACCACCTGTAGGTGTTATCAGAGTATACTTGGAATTTATTTTTATACACAAATAAGTATGTATATATTCATTATATATATATATTTGTATATATTTGATATATACATATATGTAAATATACACAATGTAAAATACAGACACACATTTTATAGTTGTTTAGTCATCTTTCAAAATCAATCTTTTAAAATAGTTGAGAACTTAAAAGATTGATAAACCATAAAGCAAATTCTACTAAGTAACTAAAAACAAACAAGACGGATGGTTGTTAATGCCATGTTTTCTCTGTCATAACAGCAAACTTTAAGGATACATCTTCGATTGTTCCACTCAGAAAAAATTTTAACAAAGACAAAAATATATAGGCGGAAACAAATTTGAGCTTGATATGGAGTAGTTGGGAGAGAGAGGACTAACTCCAAGGGACATTCATAAAAAATTTAGGGTGATTTTAGAATTTGAAAGTGTTTAAACAACAATTTTTTCAGTTTTTTGAATTATATACTATCAAGAATGAAATTTATTTACATATATTTGGTATAGCTCAGTGAATTAATTGGAATAATCAGGGCTTGAGTTGTTTATTTTGCGTTTAATTTTTGTATTTTTTTGTAATTACTAAATTTATTAAATTAATTTAGTAATTAAAGTACTGAATGGACACATTATAGTTTGGAGCAAATAGTTATTTTCTCTGATTTGTTCAAATATATGTATATATCTTATATCTATATATATATATCATTACATATTTACTTATTAAAGCTCACTCTCTGTATATTTTGTGCATATGTATATGCACATATATACAGAGAGTGAGCTTGATAAGTAAATTGGTGACTATATACTAACAGACATGGGGAAGAGCTGCTACTGGCTTCTCCCTGTGGGCCGCTCACGAGATGCCGAGAGAGGGAAAGCGGTTTCTAACCCTGGCCCGCCGCCCCAGTAGAGACTTGCAACAAGCCAGATGACTCCCCCACTCCATGAAGGCCTCCATTTTCCACATCTGGACTTCCCTCTCATCAGAACTCCACCAGCAGACCAGCACTATCACAGCCCAGTTCATCAAGATCCAACCTGCAGCAGTCTTTTATAAACCGGGCCCAGGTATGCTGATCCAGAGACTAACAGACATGGGGCAGAGCTGCTACTGGTTCTCCTGTGCCTAGCCGCTCATGAGACCCGGGAACGAAGGCAGTTTCTAGCCCTGGCCTGCCACCCCAGCAGAGCCTCGCAACAAGCCAGACGACCCCCTGCTCCATGAGGGGCCTCCATTTTCCACATTTTGACTTCCCTCTCACCAGAACTTCACCCAGCAGACCAGCCTTAAGCTTTGCTTGCGCCTAGCTGTTGAGGCCTCATGGTTCATCAATAAATGCTGGATTTAGAGATGATTATGATACCCACATGGCAGAGCCTGGCAAGCTACCCATGTCGTATTTGATATGCCAAATATCAGTAACAATTTTAGACCTCATTCCCATGACCTGATGGAGTGGTTTGAGGCTCTTTATGTTCCTGGAGCAAGTAGGTGCCCTTGGGCTCTACTTGCATGAGACAAGGCATATGGAGATGTTACTGGTGCCGCCGAGCAAATCGATGATTAACGGGAAGACAGTGATGATAGGGACAAGCCTCTTATTATCAGAGAAGAATAAAACAAGTAATTATAAAAGTGTATGATAAAACCCTATCATTATGGGTAAATATAAACTTTGCACATGTATAAATATATATCCAAGGTAATTGTTCTATATTGCATTGCACTTATGCACACTTACCATATCATATAAGGAAGCAATATAAAGCTTAAGATTATATTTTACATAAATACAGAGAATCTGGGGGTGCCAAATAAAGCACAGTTGTGTATATATTTGTTAATATCCCAGTAAACTTTCCAATTATATTCACTCAATGGGTACTAGAATGTTAGCTCTCTCTTATTTTCTAAATCATATTATCAATAAAAAAAAAAAAACTGTTTCCTGGGAAAAAATCCCTTCGATATTATGGCAGAAAACACAGTATAAACTATGGTATCTTATAGTATTAGAAGGAAAACTCCATACATTTGAGTACCCTAAGCTCTATGTCTTTCTCCATCCAATTTTCACCTTGTTGATTAAATTATAGCTACATTTTTTCTGTATCAGAGTACCTTTTAGCCCTGCTAAAATACTATTCAACAAAATATAATTTATAATTGTAGTTGTTCCCTAAGCAAGTTGTTTGTTGTGAGAAGCCTCATTCTTTACCAGGGGAAAAGAAAATGTATGATCTAAAGTACTTTTAAGATGCCATGACATCATATTAAGCTCAACTCTATGACTCACTAAGGACTGCCAACTCTATTCATTTGCCTTCTTAGCTAACAACATATCCCATATTTCTCCCGAGCTTACATCTAAATTGAATATTATTGTGTAAGAGATAATCAATTGAGTTACAAGTTAAGTTAAGTGAGATACCACTTCCTATAATAATTGACAAAGCTTTAAGCCTAATCTGGATAACAGGAAAGCTACTGAAAAATATTTTTAACATTGACTCCTTGTGGTCTTATACAATTGTCTTTCAGAAACATTGTGAGTAGCAAGAAAAGTTGTAAGATGCTCAATAAGTAAATTAGTAAGTTACTTTAGATCTGCAGCCTAGAAAATCTTGGTGCATAAGAATTTTTTAGTAGAAGCAGGTGACTGACCGAGGTTGTTTGGTCTTTCCTGTTTCTGGGTAACAGTTGCCTAAGGCTGTCCGACTCCTACTCTCTCCTTCTGGAGGAATTAGTTTTTGAGAATAGTAGATATAAATGAAGGGATTCAACATTATCCACAACCACACATATCCCTTTATTAACACTGCCAAATTGACTCGCAAAATAGTGAATGGATACACATGGTTTATATGCTCCCATCTGAGGGAGAACTGCTCTCAGCCATAGTCCAGGTTCCACACTGTTGAGGCCATTTGGGGTCCATCGTTTCCTCTCGGGGCTGACCAATCCCTTCTAGCTGATGAACAAAGAACCATTGAGCCCAGTTAAGAAACTCCAAAGCTTGACTCTCTCCCCACTTCACTCCATACCGAGCTCCACAATTCTGCCACATTATACCACCAGCAGACTGCTCACAATCCCAACCCTCAAACCGCAGATTAAAACCTATGCAAAGGCTGAGGGCTCGACATAACCAAGGCAGAAACCCAGAACTAAAACCCAGGCCGCACCGCCAGCTTCCCAAGGCTTAGCGAGATTCTCATGTTGGATCACGTTTCCCCTCTGCACTAGTAAACAATACATTACAATATTTCTAGCCTCTCTCGTATAAATGCAGCATTAGAGATGGCCTATATAACTATACCTGAGATTAACTATAGCTACAATTCGCGAGTTCATGTCGTATGATCCGGAGCTATGCTGCCCCATACCATATTGATCATTTCCCATCCCCTCAGGTCCTATCTCCCAACACCAGCAGCCCTGCTCTGCTCCAAGGTACACTTAGTGTTCCGCTTTGCTGCAAGGCCACGCCCACAGATTATCTTAGGTTAGAGCAAAATCTGATTCTGACCTTTGCTCGCACCTCTTGGGGTCAGAGGAGGGTTTATTCCAAAAGCTGCCCCATTTTTTGAAAGCTGGCATGGCTCTTTTCTTGGTATTGCAATAATGCTCTCATGCTAGACCCCTTTATAAGTGCAAGATCCATCTAATGGTACTAGAGTTTATAATAGGAAATAATAGGAAACCTATGCAGTAAATAATTTAGAACTAAAATGACTCATGACTATACTGCCAGAGACTATCTGTATTTGGGAGGTTTTATAGAATAAACAAATCCCTAAACTAAACACATATGTAAAGCCTTATAGGAAGAAGAAAGAGCAACTCCTCATTAGCACTGAAAATGCCAGGGATAAGTAAGTATAATCCAATACAACAGATCACTGTGTTGGCAAACCCAGTTTCTACTTCAAGGAAAAAGGTTGCTATCGAATCTTCTCCAGTTTTTTTTCTTCTCCCTAGTTTCCTTTTCTGATTATCTCTATTCAGTATAAGCTTTACTTTATTTCTAAGGTCAATTTTTCCAATTTTTTATTCAAATAGATTAGGCTATATATTATTTGATGTTATATATTATTTATGAAAAATGAATCTAGAAAATATTGTTGCATCTTTGGAAATGGGAGAGTTTGCACCAAATTAATGTTTCTTGTACTTCCCTTTGAAAAATAAGGACCTTATATAGTGTCAATTCAGGAGCATCTACTCTGTAATACTGTGGTTCAACTATTCGGCGACGGCGTCATACAATTAACTGCAAGTTGTGTGGATCTAACCCTGTATAAACAGAAGGACATCAAATGCTAAATATGTGGATCAGAGAACTGCAGTTTTTCCAGAAAAGGCCAACAACTAAAGTAAAAACTAAGTTACTGCAATACTTCCATTTTTGGTCAACAAAAGTACCGAGTTTTATAATGGCCTATTAGGCACTTAAGAAGCTTGCTTCCAAACAAAAAAAAAAAAAATGCAACACAATGGGTTGATTTGAATAAAAACACATTTCTTAATAGCGTTCTGAACATAGATAGAAATAGGGGAGTGAAAGAGGGAAATATTTCAAAGTATTTTCATGCTTTCTTGGAAAATCTATTGATCTCAACAACTCATACCTGTGGTAATTTTAACTTATTATTCCTGAATTCCCATCTCTGAATGCATCTAATCCTAATAAATGTAAGGGACACTGTAATAAAGCTTCTGAATTCTATATAAATGCACACTTGTCCATGCTGTACCTAGAACTATGATCTGCTCTGCAGGCGGAGGTCTCCTTATCCTCTCTATGCTGAGTAGAGTTTTTCATCATCTCCATTTAAATAATACTGTCTAAATTCTTTCTTTAACAATTTACTTTTATATTGCTTCATTTTATACTTATATTATAAGAGCCACAAATAAATTTTGTATAAAATGGAAAAAAATTAATGTAATGACTATTACTGAGATAATATTGGCCAAAGAATTCTAAAATTAAAAGTAAGTTATGGAGTATTCTAAATCTTCCTTGAATAAAATGGCATATGCAAAATGGCACTACATCATTGGAGGAAAAATAATAGTCAATATTCATCAATAAATTCCGCAAAAACTGAAACATCTGTGTTTTTGCAGTGGTTATTCCCTATATTAGGAAGATATCAATTTGAAACAAAGAAGCAATTATTAAGATAATAAAACCATGCCAGGTGGAACTAATGATTTTGTTAAACTAAGTTATCAAGAAAATTAAAGATTTGATTTCATTCTTTGTGTTGTTTGTTGATATTACCATGTAATAGATTAATTAGATAACTCAACTCTGAAGAAAATATAGATTCTAGTATTTTTATTCCAGAATCTATGAAATCCACAAGTTCTAGAAAACTCCCAAAGGCAAGTTTCAAATTCTTGAGCCTTATTTGCCTGAAATCATGTTAGGCACCCCAAAGAGTTTAGGAGAAGCATCCAAATTTTCAATTGCTTCCTGAAACCTTTGGAATAATGCCTGTTAATAATCTCCATGTTTTGCTTAGAATTTACCCAAATAATAATCAACTGACAGGAAACTGCTCCATTTCTATCATCCTCCCAGCACAGCTTTTCAAAACATTCATCAGAAACCATTAATGATAAAAATAGATCAAATTGACGACTTTATGTGCAGGTGACTAAGAAACGGATGTACGGATTTAAGCTGTCTTCTTTTCTCCCCTTGTTTAGACATTTGGTGGTGGATAAAGAAAGAGAAAGCTACGTATTAGCATTTCTCCAAGCAAACAGCTTTTGTACACCAAGTTCAGCCCTATGTAATTTAAGAAGATATTGAGTTCTTTATAACATCCTCGAAAGCATGGCTTACAATACAAACACAGCAGACATACAGTACCACAAACATCTAAAGATATTCGTTTACAAGAACGCTTGCAGCAGCAGCAACACACTAAAAAAAAAATTCTCTTTGTACAGCTGCAGTTTGCACCAGAATTTTCAGTGTTCAGATGTAATTAGAAAACAGCTGTGAAGAAAAATCACACTGTTCCTGGTAGTCAAAATGGCAACTTTCTCCACAATCAAAATAAAGAGCTCCAAAATATGACATGTTTGTAAATTTGTTAAGTACTCTGCTCTCTTGTTTGATTGCTTAACATTTTTCCTCTTTATTGAGGGAGTTGTCATTTGCATGCTTCCGGACAACTGCTCCTAGCCCTGCTTCTCCCATCCATATTTAAATAGTAACTGTGTCAAAACAGCTTCACAGCTCAAAGTTCAGCTTATTCTTCAAGATAGCCTTCACCTTCTGATGTAGATGATTTGTATTTGAACAAAAAAAATGTCCTTCCTTGCGAATTTACAATAAAAGCTCCATAAATGGAATGATTATTAAATAGTAGCATTTATTCAGGATTTCACTTCTTGATTCATTCCACTAGCCTCCGTGTCAAAAAAGATGTAGTTCCTGTGAATCTATCGACCCGCAGTTCGGCGCTTGAATTGCAAAACAAAACAAAACTAAAACAAATCCACATAGTTTCTTTAAAAATAATAAACCATTATAGTATGATGCCAGTAGCGCTTGACTCATGCAGCAGATGGATTCAGTGGCAAACTCTATGCAGCACATTTGGAATGTAGACAGTGGGAAATGTTCTTAAATCCTGAATAGCCATTGAATCAGTAAACTTCTTTTGGTCATGCAAAAGAGTTCTGGTTGAGAAATACCAGGGAGGAATAACATTCCTATGTTGGTTTTGGTTGATAAAAGGGAGGTTGAACAAAACAACAACATGTTTTAGTGTGTGTGAATTCAGCCATATATTAGTCTCTTCTTTATGGTTATATTTTTCTGAAATATTCTTTTGAAATCTAATATAATGATGTGTGTTGTGTAATGGAAATGAATCATAAATTAGGTTGAAGCTCAGCTGCTGTTTTATCTGGGGACCATTCCTTAGTTTCTGCGATTTCTACAAACGATTATAATAAAGTGATCATGAGTTCTTTCTAATTCTTTCATAATTATGATAAAAGCTCAAGTGCATAATGCGTAAAACTATTTAAAGATCTAAATTAACACATAGTTAAACTCCTTTTAATTTATTGTTAGCAGCATTAGTCAATATGTGAAACGTACTTCTTCTACTACTCCAGATTTTACCTGTAGTTGATGTCAAGTTTATAAAAGTCAATTTTATCTTTTTTTTTGTCCTTAAAATGCTCTTTACCCAAGTTGAGCTGGATGATGCTTTCTATATGTATATACTCATCTTTGGACCACCAAAGAAACATTGCAGGCCAAATTTAAGATTTATATAAAGGAAAATCTATTATTTTTATGAAGCAGTTTAAAATTATAGGCTGTGAAATTATGTTTAAACATTGGCATACTTAAATAATAATAAATATACTGATAAATTATAAACAAATGCATTTTTCCCACGTCGTAAAATTGTTATCATGTGTCTTCTTTATAAAAATTGAATAGGTCCAAAAGCATCTGTGTGATTATATAAGTTCGTATTTTTTCACCTTTTTTCTAATATCATTCTTAGATGGCATGCTGGAATAAATATCCGCTTAAATTTACAAATAAACCCTTAGTGCCCATATGTTTCTCCCATTTTTAATTTCCTATCTACCCCTTCAAGCATGAAATGGTACTTTGCCTTCTCCTCTGTCACCTCATTTTTTGAAAATATAGGTGGCAACATCTTTGAGAGTTTGATTGGTTTTTAACTTTATTTATAAGACTCAGCTGGAAATTGAATATGACTGATAAATAATACAAAAAGAAATGACACTTGCTTTCTTAATTTTTATAGGAAGGAGTAATAGAGAAGCTTTATTTCAGTGGGATATGGCAAGACTGTGTCACTTGTCTTCCATTGTTCAACAATTTGTACTAATAATGTTCTTATCCGCTATGCATAGTTCCATTCATGTTACTGTTTTTAGCATTTTGAATACAAATACTGGTAGCTTGCCAGATTCCCTGCCGTGGCTCTGGGTTCATCCCTAGGTGCAGCCCAGT
>JAJIBD010031297.1:0-179793 GCA_021461705.1 Cryptotis parvus
TCACTGTCTTCCCGTTCATCATCGATTTGCTCGGCGGGCCCCAGTAACATCTCCATATGTCCTGTCTCATGCTAGTAGAGCCCAAGGCATCTGCTTGCTCCAGGAACATAAAGAGCCTCAATCCATTCGGAATGAGGGTCTATAATTGTTACTGGTATTTGGCATATATATCAAATACAATACGGGTAGCTTGCCAGGCTCTGCCGTGCAGGTAGCATATTCTTGTAGCCATCTCTAAGTCACAGCATTTATTGATGAACCAAGCGGCCGCAAGACGGCCGCGCGAGCAGGCACTGATAGGCTGGTCTGCTGGGTGGAGGTCTGAGAGAGAGAAGTCGGATGTGGAAAATGGAGGCCCTCATGGAGTGGGGGGTCGTCTGGCTTGTTGCAAGGGCTCTGCTGGGGGTGGTGGGCCAGGGCTAGAACCCACCATCCCCTCCCAGGTGCCTTGTGAGCGGCTGGTCACGGGGAGAGCCAGTAGCAGCTCTGCCCCCATGTCTGCGAGTCTCTGGACTGGCATACCTGAGCCGGATTTAAGAAAGACTGCTGCAGGGGTGGAACTCGATGAGCTGGGTGCTGATAGGCTGGTCTGCTGGGTGGAGGTCTGACAAGAGAGAAGTCTGGATGTGGAAAATGGAGGCCCTCATGGATTGGGGGTCGTCTGGCTTGTTGCGAGGCTCTGCTGGGGTGGTGGGCCAGGGCTAGAACCCACCATCCCTCCCAGGTGCCTTGTGAGCGGCTGGTCACGGGGAGAGCCAGTAGCAGCTCTGCCCCATGTCTGCGAAGTCTCTCAAAAAAGAAGAAAAAAACATAATTACTGTCCACTTTCCTCAAACAGATGTTCATTGAAGGAAAATAGCATGCTCACTGTTGTGTTTTTGCTCTTGTACATTAGATTTCTCTTCTCTTCAGATTTAAATCACTATCTTCCCGTTCATCATCTATTTGCTCTAGCGGGCACTAGTAATCTCTCCATATGTCCTGTCTCATGCTAGTAGATCCCGAGGGCATCTGCTTGCTCCAGGAACATAAAGAGCCTCAAACCATTATAATAGGTCATAGGAATGAACTAATGTAATTGTTACTGGTATTTGGCATATCAAATACTACATGGCTAGCTTGCCAGGCTTGCCATGCGGGTGGCATACTCTTGTAGTCACCTCTAAAGATAGCATTTATTGATGAAGCACGCAGTCACAGAGTGGCCTTATGCAGCCGGGTTGTGATAGGCTCATCTGTTGGGTGGAGGTCTGACAAGAGGGAAGTCGGATGTGGAAAATTGTGGTCCTCATGGAGTGGGGGGTCATCTGGCTTGTGGCTCATCTGTATTATGGCTCGTCTGGCTGATGTCTCTCCAGATTTAAAGAGCCACAAAAAACTAAGAGATGAAGAACCTATGGAACTGTGTGGTTGTCATTCAATACAGTTCACTGTCAATTATTTTTAAGTAAAAGGAGTCTATTATCATATTTGTTTGGGTGCAGAAGAAGCTCAATACTTCAAACTAGAATTTATAATGGTATAAAACAGGGTCTTTAGCGACTAGATCGTACAAGGCGCTCAGTCCTTCTACTTGCTTCTGCTTTTGGACTGCCACTGAAATAGATGAAGTATCAAGATGTAAAATACACAGGATTGCTATTGACACAGCCCATTGTTAGGCAGAAGTAGAAAACTTAAAAAGAATCTTGAAACAGTGGGAGGATGTGATTCTTAATTTCTTCTTTTTAAAAAGACATCTCATTATTTTTCCAATTGCTGCCAAATTGTTGCCCAATGTGGCTGTACAATGAGATTTTCTACTATTCTCTATTCTTTTTTCTTCTTTTTGCTTTTTGGGTCACACCTGACAATGCTCAGGGGTTACTCTTGGCTCTGCACTCAGGAACTAATCCTGGCAGTGCTCAGGGAGACCATATGGGATCCCGGGGATCAAACCCAGGTCAGCGGTGTACAAGGCAAACACTCTACCTACTGGACTATCACTCCAGCCCCTACCATTCTCTACAGCATTTAGAACTGTTAATACTTGGTTTTCACTATTCCAATTAGTTCATAGAGGTATCTTACTTTGCTTGCAATTCCTTAACAGTACAGCACCTATCTCCTTAGTGAACTATCTGTTAAAAACATTTGCTTACTTCTTATTTGAATTGCTCATTACATTATGATAGATGAGCTCTTTATGCTTTATGGATGTCAATTCTTCATCAAATATCTTTTACAATTATTTTCTTGAATATTGTGATTTATCTTTCACTGCTCTTGGCAATATTTTTTCACAGAAAAATCTAATTAATTAGTTCAACATTGATTTATTTACTTGTATTAGTTACAGACATTGTGATGAGTTGTGTTTGGAAGCCATATGGTAAAGAGATGAAACAGGTCCTAGCTTAGGGCAGGCAGGAATTTTCTATATCACTTTAGATGTATTGAGTTTCCATTCATTAATCACCTCTTTCACCTCATTCACTTTATATTGCAGTTAGAATATTATCACCATACCCAAGATTATTTAAAATATCTCAAATATTAACTTTTAGGGATTTCTTAGTTTTACATTTAAGTATATGATGCATTCTTATGTGTGTTTGATTAAGAATTGAGTTTAGATATGGATTAATTGTTTCTCCTATATATGCAACATGTTTCAGTACCATTTTCTGAAAAGTCTATATATTCTATTTTTTAATACCTTTTATGCCATACATTGAAAATCCATTTTATTGAAATAGAATTTCTATATCATTAATTTCAAATGTAAGATTAGATAAGTTCACACAAAGGATTGCAGGGTAAAGCTCCCACCATAATCATCATCTAGAATCTCTTCATCTCTGGAATAGTTCCTGAGAGACTCTTTGTACATAACTCACAGCCCCAGTTGCATCCTATAGCAAGCAGTGATTTGCTTTCTGTCACTAGAGATGGCTCTTTAAAATTTCATATACCATAATTACATATTATATGATCATTTGTTTATGACTTTTCACTTAGAATAATAAATTTCACGTGAATTGAGTGAAATTGATTCTAGTTTAGGGCTTTTATCTAGAGATCTGCTATAAAACTTTGAGAACACATGCTTGTCTGCAAAACACTCACTGGATTTTATTATAGATCTATGGAGAAATTTCTACCCATGACAAGAAAATAGAAAACAATATATATAGTACATAATCATAACATTGCACACACACATACACACACACCTGCGATAGAAGAAGCAAATAGAATTACTTCTTTGTACTCCCCACAATGGCAGATAAAGTTTCAGTGGCTCCTAATACTCATCCATACTTACTATCTTCAGGCACTCCTGGCATTCTGCCTGAATACATCTCATTGTTGTAAATTGTATGCTCTTAATGACTATTAGTGCTAGGTACATTTTTAATGCAATTATTTTCCTTTTGAATATTTTTATTTAAAGTCACAATAGTTAGCAACACTGTATATGTTTTCACAGGATCCTAATAGGGATCCTTTTTTAGGAACCACATTGAATTTGTATAAAGATCTAGGGAGTATTACCATTTTGGTAGTGTTAATTCTCGCAATCCATGAGAAGGGAATATGTCTCCATTTCCTCAGGTCCTCTTTTGTTTCTTGAAGCAACGTTTTGTAGTTTTCTTTGTATACATCCTTTATATTCTTAGTCAAACTGATTTCTAGGTATTTTATTTTCTGTGGTGCAATTGTGAATGGGATCATTTCTTTAATATTCCTTTCTTCTCCCTTCATTGTTTGCATATAGGAAAGCCGTTGACTTTTAGGTATTGATTGTGTACCTTGCCACTCTACTATAGGAATGTATTGTTTCTAGGGACTTTTTGTAGAGAGTTAGGGTTCTCTAGGTATAAGAAACTCCCCAACTGGAGAGGAATATAGTGTTATAAGATTAAGCTGAGACTAATAATTTTAGCAGAGGAAACAGAAACTGAAGAAAAGAATGAACTTGAAAATGTGGATTTTTTTTTAACACATAAAAGATGCATTAGTCTTATTTTGAAGAGACTATGAAAACAAATTAGGAAAGAATCAGCTATTTGTGAGGCTAGGAAAATAGCTTACTGCTAAAGAACACACGTTGTAGGTGTAAAGTTGAGTGTAGCCAAAAGCATTGAGCAGCATGTAATAGCGTTGTTTTCTGTGATCCCCAGAACTACAAGTGAGTTCAAGCCACATTCCAGCCAGGTTTACACTTGCACTGCGACCTGATGTGTTATCCTCATCTTGCACCACAACTAAATGACACAACCAGGTGTGTATGTGTGTGTGTGTATGCATATGTGTATGTGACATCAGTCATTGCTAAAGCAAACCAACACCAAAAATAGTGAAGGAAAAGGCAAAAGGAGGACAATTAAATAAAATTGAAGCCAGACCAAAGAAAAATCACAAGAAATGTAAGACTAAATAAGTGTGAAGAAAAAATTAAAAGTGGGGAGAGGAGGATTAATAGGACAAACTTCAGACCCGAGGAATAACAGCAGTATTATGCACACTAACATAAATCTAGGTGGACCCCAAGAAGCTAAGAGAGAATAAAATATACTTGAAGAAATTTTAGTAAAAATATTTCCAAATAGTGACATGAACCAAAGAAAACATCGAATATCCTCAGGAGGCAAAGAGGAGAAGGAAAGCAAACAACACTAAGTCAACAAGGCAAAATCTCACGTGCATTCTGTTCACACTGTGGCAGCGAAAATACAAAGAAAATGCTTAGAGACAAGAAAAAAAGTCATTGTTCATTTTCTTATTTTTATAAAGGCTGCTGTGAAGAGGCTATATTTATCCTTCACTTAGCTGCCTAAATATTTATATTTTACCTGACTGTAGTTCCATGCCTATATTAGGAAGCCACAGTGATAAGGGCTGTATATACTGAGCCATGCAATATAAACTCTAAACTCATGTAATTACCATCTAAATCACAATGTAGTGTCATGTCATTCACAAAAATTGCCCTTATACAAGAGAGAACTACAAGTGGTATAATGTCATTGATGGGGAAAAAAGATCTCATGCACTTTGGTGGTTGTGATAGCATACAACAAAACCATACAATCATCGTTCTGTAATCATGGCTATCTAAAAGGCAATAGAAAAATAATATCTCTCATTGATTCTTCATTATCAAAAGCCACCCTTCCTCATAATATCCAAAACCATCAACAACCTTTTAGTTTGTTGTCCAGCCCTCTACTGTTCTTTCCGGGAAATTGAATATGTAAAATTACTATTACTTTCTGTTCCTGTTTGCTTTTGGGGCCTTCCTTGGTGGTGCTCAGGGCTTACTATGGCTCTGTGCTCAGATCACTCCTGGCGGGCTTGAGGGACCATCTGAGGTGCCATTGATGGAATCTGAGTCAGTTGCCTACTAGGCAAGTACATTGCCTATTGTTATATTTTCCCAGCCCTTATCATTAACCTTTTGATAGAGCTTTGCTTTATTTTATTTTTTATTTGTTTATGTTTTTGCTTGATATCCAGCCAATTGTTGCACACATTAATCATTTCACTTGTGCTTTTGACTGCGATGGGATCAGCCTTGATATTGCTGAGGGCTACTTCTGGTTCTGTGCTTGGCGTCACTCCTGGTGGTGCTAGGTGGACCGGGTCATCTCAAGGTACAACCAAAGTTCCTGATAGCAAATTATGAGCTTTAGTCTATTAACCTATCACTCTGGCCATATTTGTTGTTTAAATTATGCTTCAGTGTTTATTCCAATAACTTGTCATTATATGTTTAGCCATATATAATTTTAGGACATTATTTTTTAAAATTTTTATTTTTATGTTTGCCATTACTAATAGAGTCACTCTGATTCACACAAAGTTTGTGTGCTGACATGTTTCTATATCCGTTAGATAAAGTATAGAAGTGTGATTGCCAAGTCATACCATAAATATTGGTGCAGATTTTTTTATTTTTATGTACAGTTGTTTTATTCCTATAATCTTACCATTTTACATTCCTATATGCTATGTGTGAAATATCTAGTTCCTCTTTATTATAATCAGAATTTCATGAATCTTGTTTTCACTTTAGCTATTCTACTAAACATTTTATCATGGGATTTATATGCACTGCCTTAATAGCTATTGATACTAAAATGTTTCATTTTTATCCCTGCAATTTATACATCTACTTGCATGACATTTCTATTCATATATCATTTTCATCTCTAATTTTGTTTACCGCTGTTAAAATTTGAATATCTTTACAAAATTTAGACATTATGCATTGTCAGTCTTTTTGGATTTAATATAATTTCATGGTCTGTAGTACTATTTTTCTCTCCATAACAGAATATTTTACAAAATAGTCTTTTTTAGTTTTCAGTTGGTGCACCATATCCAAGAACTCTTTAAAACAAAAGTGTCAAAAATTATCTCCAGATTTTCCTATATAAGTTTGTATGAATTACATCTATGAATTTTTATAAGCTTAAACATAGAAAATTCTTATAAACCACCTGTAGGTGTTATCCAGTATAATTGGAATTTATTTTTACACACAAATAAGTATGTATATATTCATTATATATATATATATTTGTATATATTTGATATATACATATATGTAAATATACACAATGTACAATACAGACACACATTTTATAGTTGTTTAGTCATCTTTCAAAATCAATCTTTTAAAATAGTTGAGAACTTAAAAGATTGATAAACCATAAAGCAAATTCTACTAAGTAACTAAAAACAAACAAGACGGATGGTTGTTAATGCCATGTTTTCTCTGTCATAACAGCAAACTTTAAGGATACATCTTCGATTGTTCCACTCAGAAAAAATTTTTAACAAAGACAAAAAATATATAGGCGGAAACAAATTTGAGCTTGATATGGAGTAGTTGGGAGAGAGAGGACTAACTCCAAGGGACATTCATAAAAAATTTAGGGTGATTTTAGAATTTGAAAGTGTTTAAACAACAATTTTTTCAGTTTTTTAGAATTATATACTATCAAGAATGAAATTTATTTACATATATTTGGTATAGCTCAGTGAATTAATTGGAATAATCAGGGCTTGAGTTGTTTATTTTGCTTAATTTTGTATTTTTTTGTAATTAATAAATTTATTAAATTAATTTAGTAATTAAAGTACTGAATGGACACATTATAGTTTGGAGTAAATAGTTATTTTTCTCTGATTTGTTCAAATATATGTATATACTTATATCTATATATATATATACGTACATTTACTTATTAAGCTCACTCTCTGTATATTTTGTGCATATGTATATGCACATATATACAGAGAGTGAGCTTGATAAGTAAATTGGTGATATATATACTAACAGACATGGGGAAGAGCTGCTACTGGTTCTCCCTGTGCCCAGCCGCTCACGAGATGCCGGAGAGGGAAAGCGGTTTCTAACCCTGGCCCGCCGCCCCAGTAGAGACTTGCAACAAGCCAGATGACTCCCCCACTCCATGAAGGCCTCCATTTTCCACATCTGGACTTCCCTCTCATCAGAACTCCACCCAGCAGACCAGACTATCACAGCCCAGTTCATCAAGATCCAACCTGCAGCAGTCTTTTATAAATCGGGCCCAGGTATGCTGATCCAGAGACTAACAGACATGGGGCAGAGCTGCTACTGGTTCTCCCTGTGCCCAGCCGCTCATGAGACACCCGGGAACGAAGGCAGTTTCTAGCCCTGGCCTGCCACCCCAGCAGAGCCTCGCAACAAGCCAGACGACCCCCTGCTCCATGAGGGCCTCCATTTTCCACATTTGGACTTCCCTCTCATCAGAACTTCACCCAGCAGACCAGCCTTACAGCCTTGCTTGCAGCTGCTTGAGGCCTCATGGTTCATCAATAAATGCTGGATTTAGAGATGATTATGATACCCACATGGCAGAGCCTGGCAAGCTACCCATGTCGTATTTGATATGCCAAATATCAGTAACAATTTTAGACCTCATTCCCATGACCTGATGGAGTGGTTTGAGGCTCTTTATGTTCCTGGAGCAAGTAGGTGCCCTTGGGCTCTACTTGCATGAGACAGGGCATATGGAGATGTTACTGGTGCCCGCTCGAGCAAATCGATGATTAACGGGAAGACAGTGATACAGTGATAGGGACAAGCCTCTTATTATCAGAGAAGAATAAAACAAGTAATTATAAAAGTGTATGATAAAACCCTATCATTATGGGTAAATATAAACCTTTGCACATGTATAAATATATATACAAGGTACTTGTTCTATATTGCATTGCACTTATGCACTTACTCTATATCATATAAGGAAGTAATATAGTTAGTATCATATATTTACATAAATACAGAGAGATTCAAATAAAGTACAGTTGTGTATATATTTGTTAATATCCCCAGTAAATTTTCCAATTATATTCACTCAATGGTACTAGAATGCTGTCTCTCTTATTTTCTAAATGATATTATCAATAAAAAACGTTTCCTGGGAAAATTTCTGATATTATGGCAGAAAACATTATGCAAAACTATGGCATCTTATAGTATTAGAAGGAAAACTCCATACATTTGAGTACCCTAAGCTCTAAAGTGTTTTCCATCCAATTTTCTCACTTTGTTGATTAAATTATTGCTACACTTTTCCTGTATCAGAGTACCTTAGCTCTGCTAAAATACCAACCAAATATAATTTAAAAATTGCAGTTGTTCCTGTGTTGTTTGTTGTGAGAAGTTTCATTCTTTAACAGGGAAAGGAGAAAATGTATGATCTAGTACTTTTTAAGATGCCATGACATCAGATTAAGCCAAATCCTATGACCGTGACTAAGGACTGCCAACTCCATTCATTTGCCTTTAGCAATAACACATCTCCATTACTTTCTCCCGAGCTTACATTCAAATTGAATATTAATGTGTAAGGAGATAATCAATTGAGTTACAAGCTAAGTTACAGTGAGATACCAATTTCCTATAACAAATTGACAATGTTTGTTTAATTTGGATAACAGGAAATCTAGTGAAAAGCATTTGCCACTGAACCTTGTGTCTTATACAATTGTCTTTCAGAAACATTGTGAGTAGCAAGAAAAGTTGAAGATGCTCAACAAGTAAACTCAGTAAGTCACTTGTGGATCTGCAGCCTAGAAAAAATTCTTGGTGCATAAGAATTTCTTAGGTGTAGCAGGTGACTGACCGAGGTTGTTTGGTCTTTCCTGGTTCTGGTAACAGTTGCTGTACTGCTGTCAGACTCTAACTTTCTCCTTCTGGAGGAATTATTTTTTGAGAATAGAGATATAAATGAAGGATTCAACACCTATTAATCAAGACATTCCTTTATTAACACTGCCAAAATTGATTCTCAAAATAGTGAATGGATACACAATGGTTTAAATGCTCCTATATTCTGAGAGAACTGTTCTCAGCCATAGTCCAGGTTCCACACTGTTGAAGCTATTTGGGGTCCATCCAGTTTCCTCTCGGGGCTGACAACTGTCCCTTCTAGCTGATGAACAAAGAACCATGAGCCCAGTTAAGAAACTCCAAAGCTTGACTTCTTCCCACTTCACTCCACACCAAGCGCCACACACACTCTGCCACACCACACCAGCAGACTGCCTCACACCCCCAACCCTCAAACTGCAGATTAAAATCTATGCAAAGGCTGAGGGCTGGACATAACCAAAGGCAGAAACCCAGAACCAAAACCCCGGGGCCGCACCGCTGCTTCCCAAGGCTTGTTGAGATTCTCATGCTGATCACTGCTTTTCTCCTCTGCACTAGTAAACAATCATTACAATATTTCTAGTTCTCTTGTATAAATGCAGCAATAGAGATGGCCTATATAACTATACCTGAGATTAACTATATAGGGCTATTTTTCATGAGTTCATGTCATATGATCCGAGCTATGCTGCCCCATACCATATTGATCATTTCCATCCCCTCAGGTCCTATCTCCAACACCAGCAGCCCTGCTCTGCTCCAAGGCAAGACTTAGTGTTCCGCTTTGCTGCAAGGCCGCCACAGATTATCTTAGGTTAGAGCAAAACTGATTCTGACCTTTGCTCAAAACTTTGGGTCAGAGGAGGGTTTATTCCAAAAGCTGCCCCATTTTGTAGCCAAGGTGGGCCTCTTTTCTTGGTATTGTACAATGCCTCATAGGGACCCCTATAAGGTAAGATCCATCTAAATGGTACTGAGTTTATAATAGGGAAATAATAGGGAAACCTATGAGTAAATAATTTAGAACTAAAATGACTCATGACTATACTGCCAGACTATCTGTTTATGTTTATAGAATAAACAAATCCCTAAACTAAACATATGCAAAAGCCTTATAGGAAGAAGAAAGAGCAACTCCTCATTAGCACTGGAAAATGCCAGGGATAACAAGTAAAGTATAATCCAATACAACAGGATCACTGTGTTGGTGAATCCCAGTTTCTCACTATGAAGTTGGTGTGTTTGTTATCATCTTCAGTTTTTTTCTTCCCTAGTTTCCTTTTCTGATTATCTCATTCAGTATGTTTTACTTTATTTCTAAGGTCAATTTCTACCCAATTTTTATTCAAATAGATTAGGCTATATTATTTGATGTTATATATTATTTATGAAAAATGAATCTAGAAAATATTGTTGCATCTGGAAAAATGGAGAGTTTGCACCAAATTAATGTTTCTTAGACTTTGAAAATATGACCTTATATAGTGTCAATTCAGGAGCATCTACTCTGTAATACTGTGGTCTAACTATTCAAGTGACTGGCAAGTCATACAATTAACTGCAAGCTTGGGATCTATGTGTGTATAAATAGAGTGACATCAAATGCTAAATATGTGATCAGAGAACTGTGCTTTTCCAGAAAAGGCCAACAACTAAAGTAAAAACTAAGCATTGCAATTACTTTGGTCAATTAAAAATTGAGTTTTATAATGGCCTATTAGGCACTTAGCTTGCCTAAACAAAAAATGCAACACACTGGTTGATTTAAATAAAAACACATTTCTAATAGTTCTGAACATAGATAGAAATAGGTTAGGAGTGAAAGAGGGAAATATTTCCTAGCATGCTTTTTTTTAAAAAATCTATTGGATCTCAACAACTCATACCTGTGGTAATTTTAACTTATTATTTCCCTGAATTCCCATCTCTGAATGCATCTAATCCTAATAAATGTAAGGACATCAATAGATGAAGTTTGAATTCTATATAAATGCACACTTGTCCATGCTGTACTTAGAACTATGATCTGCTCTGTATGAGGTCTCCTTATCCTCTCTATGCTGAGTAGAGTTTTCTCATCATCTCCATTTAAATACTGTCTAAATCTCTTTTTTAACAATTTACTTTTATATTGCTTCATTTTATACTTATATTATAAGAGCCACAAATAAATTTTGTATAAAATGGAAAAAATTAATGTAATGACTATTACTGAGATATTAATATTGGCCAAAGAATTCTAAAATTAAAAGTGTTATGGAGTATTCTAAATCTTCTGAATAAAATGGCATATGCAAAATGGCACTACATCATTGGAGGAAAAATAATAGTCAATATTCATTAATAATTCAAGAAAAAAACTGAAACATCTGTGTTTAAAGTTATCTCTATATTAGAAGATATCAATTGAAAACAAAGAAGCTAATTATTAAGATAATAAACCATGCTAGAACTAATGATTTTGTTAAACTAAGTTATCAAGAAAATTAAAGATTTGATTTCATTCTTGTGTTGTTTATATTGATATTACCATGGCCAGGATTAATTAGATAACTAAACTCTGAAGAAAATAGATTTAGTATTTTTATTCCAGAATTCATGAACCACAAGTTCTAGAAAACTCCCAAAGGCAAGTTTCAAAATTTTGAGCCTTATTTAAGTCTGAAATCATGTTGGGGAAAATTCTGAAGAGCTTAGGAGAAGCATCCAAATTTTCAATTGCTTCCCTGAAACCTTGGAATACTGCCTGTTAATAATCTCCATGCTCTTTGCTTAGAATTTACCCACACAATCAACTGACAGGAAACTGCCCATCTCTCTCTATCCTCCCAGCAAGATTGTGCCAAAACATTCATCAGAAACCACAATGACAAAAATAGATCAAATTGACGACTATGCAGTGACTAAGAAACGGATGTACGGATTTAAGCTGTCTTCTTTTCCCCTTGTTTAGATGGTGGTGATAAAAAGAAAGAGAAAGCTACGTAATAGCATCTGGGCAAACAGCTTGTACACCAAGTTCAGCCCTATGTAATTTAAGATATTTGAGTTCTTATAACATCCCTGAAAAGCATGGCTTACAATACAAACACAGCAGACATACAGTACCAAACATCTAAAGATATTCATGCCGCTGGGCAGGGCTTGCAGCAGCAGCAACAATAATAAAAGAAAATTCTCTTTGTACAGCTGAATGGCTGCACTAGAATTTTCAGTGTTCAGATGTAATTAGAAAACAGCTGTGAAGAAAAATCAATTGTTCCTGGTAGTCAATGGCTAATTTTCCACAATCAAAATAAAGAATGCAATATGACATGTTTGTAATGAGCAAGTAATTGTTTCTCTTTTGTTTATCGTTTTAACATTTTTCCCTTTATTTGTGGGAGTTGTCATTTGCATGCTTCCGGACAACTGCTCCTAGCCCTTGCTTCTCCCATCCATATTTAAATATCAGTAACTGCCAAACAGCCTACACAGTCCAGTTCAGCTTATTCAAGATAGCCTCACTCATGATGATGATTTGTGGATGAACAAGAAAATGTCCTTTCCTTTATGAATTTACAATAAAGCTTCCATAAATGGAATGATTATTAAATAGTAGCATTTATTCATGGGATTTCACTTTGATTCATTCCACAAAGGTCTCCTGTGTCAAAAAAGATGCAGTTCCCAGAATTCATTGACCTGCAGTTCGAAGGGCTTCTGAATTGCAAAACAAAAACAAAACTAAAACAACCACATAGCTCTTAAAAAAAATATTTCTTCAACCATTAGCATAGACAGGAAGGGCTGACTGCAGCAGATGGATCGAAAAGTAAACCTCTATGGTGCACATTTGGAATGTAGACGGGTGGGAAATGTTCTTAAATCCTGGAATAGGCCAATCAGTAAACTTCTTTTATCATGCAAAAGAGTCTGGTTGAGAAATACCAGGAGGAATAACATTCCTATGCTGGTTTTGGTTGATAAAAGGAGAAAGAACAAAACAACAACATGTTTTTGTGTGTGTGAATTCAGCTATATATTATTCCTTCTTTTATGGTTATATTTTTCTGGAACATTCTTTGAAATCTAATATAATGACAGTGTAAGCAAATGGAATGAATCATAAATTAGGGTTGAAGCTCAGCTGCTGTTTGATCTGGGGACCATTCCTTAGTTTCCCTCGATTTCTTTACAAACGATTATAATAAGTGATCATGAGTTCTTTCTAATTTTTCATAATTATGATAAAAAGCTCAAGTGCATAATATGTGCAACCATTTAAAGATCTAAATTAACACATAGTTAAACCTTTTTAATTTACATTACTAGCAGCATTAGTCAATATGTGAAACGTAATTTCATCAGATTTTTACCTGTAGTTGACAAATGTTTGAAAGTAAAAGTCAATTTTATCTTTTTTTTTTGTCCTTAAAATGCCTACCCAAGGAGCTGATGATGTTTATATGTATATACTCATCTTTGGACCACTAAAGAAACATTGCAGGCCAAATTTAAGATTATATAAAGGAAAATTCCATATTTTTATGAAGCAGTTTAAATTATAGGCTAGAAATTATGGTTTGGAAACCATTGGCATACTTAAATTTTCATAATAATAAAATATTACAAATTATAAACAAATGCATTTTCCCACGGTCAAATTATCATGTGTCTTCTTTTATAAAAATTGAATAGGTCCAAAGCATCTGTGATTATATGTCTGTATTTTTCACCTTTTTTCTATCATTCTTTTAGATGGCATGCTGGAATAATATCCACAAATTTACAAATAAACCCCAGGTGCCCATATTTCTCCATTTTTTAATTTATCTTACCCTCAGCATGAAATGGTACTTACCTCTCCTCTGTCACCTAATTTTTTTGAAAAATATAGGCAACATCTTGAGAGGCTTGATTGGTTTTTAACTTTATTTATAAGACCAAAAAGTCATTGGAAATTGAATATGACTATAAAATAATACAAAAGAAATGACACTTGCTTTCTTAATTTTATAGGAAGGAGTAATAGAGAAGCTATTTCAGTGATATAAGGCACTTGTCACTTGTCTTCCCATTGTTCAACAATTTGTACTAATAATGTCTCCATCCGTTGCGAATAGTTCCATTCATGTTACTGTTTTTAGCATTTTGAATACACCACTGGTAGCTTGCCAGACTCTGCCGTGGCTCTGGGTTCATCCCAGGGGGCCCAGTCTTTTTCTTTGTCAGACCATCAACCATCCAGGTCCCACGGGGCAGAGCCCTGATCATAGACAAGCCTGTCTCCTGTCTGCCACCTGCCAATGCACCCTGGCACTGCAGCCACATCTGTGATATGAGTAAAATATGTAAAATATGAATAGGACCTGATAACAAATTGAAATGGAATAAGAGGATAAAAAATATTAAGATGATCTTTATTGTTCAGGTGAGTAGCTATTAAATTGCAGGTAAGTCCAACACAAGGCATCTGGTAAAAATCCCAACTATAGGTGAAGAGAAAGTTTCAGGAGTTACTTGCTTGACTGCATGCAGTTAACACTGGTTCAGTCTTACAAAGTATATGGTGCCTCAGATCTACCAGCAAATATCCCAGCTCCATTAGAACAGAGCAATCCTTGAACATCTACAGTTATGTTCAACCTCCCTTTCTCCTGCACCTCTCCAAACACTAAAATTCCTACTACTTGATCACGATGCGTTATACAATTGTGCCATTCAGA
The DNA here is from genome assembly GCA_021461705.1 of Cryptotis parvus. Lineage (NCBI taxonomy): Eukaryota > Metazoa > Chordata > Mammalia > Eulipotyphla > Soricidae > Cryptotis > Cryptotis parvus. The sequence continues at coordinate 14,905 of JAJIBD010031297.1, forward strand.
AAACTGAAAATCTTGAGTCAACCCAAGGTGATGGTGATCAGATTTACAGTAGAGTTACTTCAAGGGCAATGAAGATGGTACGCAAGCATTGAGTTGCTTCTGGTATTGTGACATTTCCTTTTTCTTTAATTAACCAGAGATTTCTTGTTGGTTCTTTCTCTTGTTTTCTAGTAAAACCTAAGATTTTCTCCAAAATGTTCCTAACTTTCAAATATGTCCATGATTTCTTTCAGTATATTTCTGCTGCAAGTCATTCAAGTTAGCTAGAGATTTTGAATAAGAGTAAGAAAGAAGTTATTAACTGAGATTAATTAAAGGAGTGATTTTGAAAACTAGGTAGACCAAGAGTGGCAAAAAGGAACAATCAAGGGCCGGAGCTATAGCCCAGCAGGTAGGGCGTTTGCCTTGCATGCGGCCAGCCCATGCCAGCCCAGGTTCGATCCCCGGTATCCCATATGGTCACCCGAGCACTGCCAGGAGGAATTCCTGAGTGCAGAGCCAGGAGTAACCCCTGAGCATTGCCGGGTGTGACCCAAAAAGAAAAAAAAAAGGAACAATCATAAATTGAAATTGTCAGCAAAATCGTGTTCCTTTAATCCTTTGGGAAAATTATCAGTCTAAAAACCTGTTTCAAAAAAGCTTGCTGCATCCATAAAAGTTTACTTATTTACTTGCTATAAATAGGATGTAAGCAAAGAAATCATGCAGAAAAAATAGCTGATTCAAACATATTGGGATATTTAACATAAATAAAAATTAAATACAAACTATCAAGTTTGCAGTAAGAATTGAATGAAACTTAAGTTGAATTTAACAGGGAAAATACTGGTTCCTTTAGTAATATGTGTAACAGTATTAAAATCTAAATGCATAGATTTATATTAGAGGGGTTAAAGTAGCAAACAATTCAAGTGTGTTTATTAATATAAAAATTAGGGTGTAGGCACATGCTGCCTGGGCACACATGTCGCCTGCGCGCACATGCTGCAAGGACACTCATGCTGCCTGAGCCCATGTGGCCAAGCACATGTGGTGCCTGAGCACGTGTGTTGCCCACATCTCCCCTCTTGAGATGTGTACTTTCTCTTTTACTCGGGCTCTCCGCCTTTGGAGCAGCCCGCGTTCTCCCTTGAGCGTGTTACTCTTTCCTTTCTTTCTCTCCCTCCCCCTCACCTAAAACCTCCTCAATAAAATCTATTTTACTTCAAAAAAAATTAGGGTGTTGATTAACATAGTTATGAGTCAACTACACTGAGGAGATATTTTGATGAATCCTTTCCCTTCCAATGACATCTGTTCTTCCACTGAGTTTTGTTTCTATTGTATTTAGCTAACAGAAGAGGTGACCTATGATGTAGGGAGAAAATTATTTTCTGAAATTTCACATGGAGGGGCACATCTCCCACTGATGTCTTATTACTAAGATAATAAAATCTAATTTCAATTTAGTCAAAAAATAATGTTATATATTAGAATGGTAAAAATTCACTTGGCAAGAAGCAGTACAAAAAAGCAATACATAAAACAGTATTTGTGCAGAATTCCATAGAAAACCTTATGGGATTTTTTCTTAGAGAGGAAAACACTGCTTTCAAATGATTTGAATTTACTTGTTTCAACACAGACACTCAACCTATAAAGCTATTCATGTGTTACTTCCATGGAAAAGATTTTGCTAAAACAAATATAAATAAAGTCTAACTTATTTAGACTACCTTCTGTATTTGAAAGAATAAAGCTATCCATTTAAAATAGAGAATATAAAAGTACTGAAAACCGGGCATAAGTATGTTCAATAGTTTTTGGGCTTTTGCTCTGTGTCAATTTACTGTATTCTCATCACTATACTTTTTTTCCCATGTGTCTTCTTATGTCTTACACAAATTGAACATTTTTCACCCCAACTATTTTTGAATTGTACTAGTACCCTTAGCTATCAAAGATCCTTCTCTTACAGTCAATTTTTTGTATTCATTTATCATCAAGCTCTGTCTATAATGTGCTTCTCATGTATAAACATTTCCAATTTTGAATGAAAGTTTATTTATTTATTTATTTGTTTGTTTGTGTATATTTTTTTGCTCTTTAGGGTCATACCCAGCAATGCCTAGGGGTTACTCCTAGCTCTGCACTCAGGGAATTACTCCCAGCAGGGCTGGGGGACCATATGGGATACTGGAGATCAAACTTGGGTTGGTCGCATGCAACCCGCTGTGCTATCGCTCGGGCCTCTTGAGTAACAGTTTTGGAAATCTCAAAATTCTTCCCAACACAAAGTCAATCCTGATTTTTTATTTATGTGTTAGTTTAAGTTATCTTATTAACTTTTTCTGTTTTAGCCTTCCATACTCTCTTGAAACCGCTCCACTTCAAATTCATCACTATCTCTCTTTACCAATTCAACCAATTTTATCTAATTTTATCATTGCCACAGCATTAACAATTTTAGAAAAAAATCGTCAGTGATTTCTGTCCTGTTTAATTTAATCAGAATTTTATGTGTTTATTATAATACTTAAAAGTTACAGCTGAATCAGTTGATCAAACGACTTTTGGAATATCTCTTGGTGTATATTGCTTGTGAAACATTAATTACTTTAAAGCGTTTTTGTCCAAGTCTTCAATTTCTTTATTTTGGGGCCACACTCAGAAGCACTCAGACTTTACTCCTGGCTCTCTGCTAGGTCTTATTCCTCATGGACTAGGGACTATATTAGGTCCTGGGTGTGAACTTAGTTAATAAGTCTGCATGAAAAGCATCCTATCTACTGTACTGTCTTTTTTAGCTCCTGTTTTGATTGTTCTAAGCTGATCTTCTCTTGTTACACCTATGTCATTCTAATCCTATGGAAATATCATGCAAAATGACTTTGTATAAATATGTCCCTATTATGTATTTTCTCCTGAAATCTAGTTTATCTTTATAATTAGTGGTCTTAATAACATTTCCATATATGAAATTAAATTCCATAATTCTTTGCTAAATCTCTAAATCTTTTTTTCAACTTAACATTTTCATTGAAATAATATATAGGGGCTATAAAGATAGCACAGCGGGGTAAGGCATATTTCTTGCATATTCGTACTCGGGTTCGTTCCCGGCATCCCATATGGTTCCCTGAGTATTTCCAAAAATAATTCCAGAGTGCAGAGCCAAGAGTCAACCCTGAACATCGCTGGGTGTGACCTAAAGAGCAAAATAAAAGAAAAAATTAGATATATTGTGCTTATAGATACATGCATTTTACATACCATGTATACATACCATGTATGTATTCATTTATATAACGTATATATATTTCCTGGAGTGAGCAGATGCCATTGGGCTAACTTGCATGAGACAAGGACAAATGGAATGTTACTGGTACCCGCTTGAGAAAATAGATGAGCACCAAGAAGATAAATATTTATATATTTTGATTACATATATTGCACATTAATGCACATTAATTACATATAGTAGATATATGTATTTAGAGAACATAAATTTGTGTTCAAATAGATAAATATGCCCTTGTAAGTGTAAATTTTTTCATAATGGGCTATTATAAACTAGTATAAAATTTCTTCACTACTTAGATAATCAAATGTTTTAATCCTTGTTAAAATAATCTGAAATGACACTGTAGAGTCTTCATTAAATCAAGTTTAAGAGATAAGAATGAACAAAGTTTTGAAGCAGTGTGCGAATTTTCATTTCATTTAGCTATGTATGAAATATGGAACATTCTGTCCAATACCTGTTATTTTTTTCTTTCTACTTGATTATTAAAGGTAATCTACTTGATTATTAAAAGTAATGCCAATTTTTACATAATGTACAACTGCTTTCTTAATATAGAAGTAGGAGGTATTAGTGTATATCCATTGCTATTTGGTACTCTTTATAGTACTCCTTACCTTAAATACATATTTAAGATCACACACCCTCCCCCCCACACACTCATATGTCAGTGACAGAAGCTTGCTTGCTCATGACTCTGGATTTTATCCTCAGCAGCATAAAAAAGCCAAAGTTGACTAAATCCTTTAAGATTGGCAATTATCAATCATTTCATAAAATTTAAATCTTAATTTTAGCTCTTCATCAAAATTGCTTATTTGTACATATTTTATATTAATTTATGACTTATTTTAGTATTTTAAAGTTGAAATGTAGTCAAAGTATATTTCTCTTTTCTTTCAGTTGATATTTGAATCTTGTTTTAAAATGCTTCCTTGGGGCCAGAGCAATAGCCCAGGGGGGGGGCGTTCGCCTTGCATGCGCCAGGCCGATGCCGACCCGGGTTCGATCACCGGCATCGCATATGATCCCCGAGCACCGCCAGGAGTAATTCCTGAGTGCAGAGCCAGGAGAAACCCCTGAGCATCACAAGGTGTGACCCAAAAAGCAAAGATAATAAAATAAAATAAAATAAAATAAAATTAAATAAAAATAAAATAAAAATAAAATAAATAAAATGCTTCCCTTCAGGGCTGGAGCTATAGTCTAGAGGGTAGGGTGTTTGCTTGCACGCACCCTGCCCATGTTGGCCCGGGTTTGATCCCCCGGCATCCCATCTCCGAGCACCGCCAGAAGTAATTCCTGAGTACTTTTTAGTTTCATGTAGTTCCATATGTTTATCTTTTCTTCTAGTTGCTTTGTTAGTGATGTTTCACCTTTGAAGATGCCTTTAGCTTCAATGTCGTGGAGGGTTTTTCCTATATTTTCTTCAATGTACTTTATGGATTCAAGTCTGATATTCAGATCTCTAATCCATTTTGATCTGATTTTTGTGCATGGTGTTAGACACAGGTCCAAATTCATTTTTTTACATGTCGCTGCCCAGTTTTCCCAACACCACTTGTTGAAGAGGCTTTCCTTACTCTATTTTGGACTTGTTGCACCTTTATTAAAGATTAAATGATCATATGTTTGAGGTTGGGTGTCAGGATACTCAATTCTATTCCATAGGTCCACAGGTCTGTTTTTATTCCAATACCATGCTGTTTTAATTACTACTGCCTTGTAGTACAGTTTGAAGTTGGGAAAGGTGATGCCTCCCATCTTCTTTTTTCCCAAGGATTGCTTTAGCTATCCTTGGGGGTTTATTGTTCCATACAAATTTCAGGAGTATTTGGTCAATTTCTTTGAAGAATGTCATGGGTATCTTTATAGGGACTACATTGAATCTGTACAAAGCTTCTGCACCTCAAAAGAAACAGTGACTAAGATACAAAAGCAGTCCAAAGAATGGGAAAGAATATTCACCCAATACCCATATGATAAGGGGTTAATATCCAGGATATATCAGGCACTGGTAGAATTTTACAAGAAGAAAACAAACAACCCCATCAAAAAATGGGGAGAAGAAATGAACAGAAACTTCAGCAAGGGAAGAAATTCGAATGGCCAAAAAACATATGAAAAAATGCTCACCATCACTAATCATCAGAGAGATGCAAATAAAAAACAACAATGAGATACCACTTTACACCACAGAGACTGGAACATATTCAAAAGAGCAAGAACAACAAGTGCTGGCGTGGATGTGGGCAAAAGGGGACACTCATCCATTGTTGGTGGGAATGCCGGCTGGTACAGCCTTTCTGGAAAACAATATGGACATTCCTCCAAAGACTAGAAATTGAACTCCCATTTGACCCAGCCATACCACTCCTGGGAATCTACTCTGGGAAACCAAAAATATGCAGCGGAAACACCATCCCTACTTTTATGTTCATAGCAGCATTATTCACAATAGCCAGAATCTGGAAGCAACCAGAGTGCCCGAAAATCGATGACTGGATAAAAAAGCTTTGGTACATCTACACAATGGAATACTATGCAGCTATTAGGAAAAATGAAGTTATAAAATTTGCCTATAAATGGATGGACATGGAGAAGATTATGTTGAGCGAAATTAGCCAGAAGGAGAGAGACAGATTCAGAATGACTGCATTTATCTGCATAACATAAATATATATGTACATATTAAGATACCAATATCCAAGGTCAAGTGAAACATATATCAGGAGGTCTTGTCAAAGGTGGAAATTATCACAAACGTGTGGGCGTCAGAGGCTAGGTAAGACAGAAAATGGAACAGTGTGCTAACAATTGTTGAGGGTACTAATGCCAACCTAGAACTGAGCATTAAATAGAGGCAAAAAGATACACATGACAACCCTTTAATGTATGTTCTGTAATCCATAGTCTGGAGGGGAAGGAAAAGAGAAAGAGAGAGAAACGGAAAGAAATAAAGAACCTGCCATGGAGCAGGGCTGGGGAGGGGGAGGGAACTGGGGACGTTGGTGGTGGGAGATGGGCACCGGTGGCGGGATGGGTGCTGGAACACTGTATGACCAAGACCCAAATATGAACTTTTTAATTGTATATCTTTTTAATTGTAAAAATAAAAAAAAAAAAAGAAGTAATTCCTGAGTGCAGAGCTAGGAGAAACCCTGAGCATTGCCGGCTGTGACCCAAAAAACAAAAAAAAAAAAATTCCTTCATAGTCAAAATAAGATTTACCAATGTTCTTTACAGCTTTGCTCCTTTAACTTTTCTATGATTAGATCTATAGCTCATTTAGAGGTATTTTTTGTAAGTACAGCTAGAGAGTGGGGACTAATGTTCATTTTCCTTGATTAGATTTTCGATAATTATATACATTGATTTAAGACTACTGGAACTATTAGCAGAAATTTCAATAAACCTGTGAGCATTTATCTCTCCTTTCATTTATTCCTAAAATTCAGTTCAATAATATTTTATAATTGCAGTATAAATATAAGTCTGTCATTAAATATGTCATTATTTTTTCATAACTGAAAACTATCATAACTCTTTTTTAAGGGTTTTTGATTATTTTCAGTAGTGTTTTTAATTCTCCCAGCTCCATTTTTGGTTTGCTCGTTGGGGTGTATAAGGGGTCATTTTATACTGAAGTTCATTTGAGCCTTCTGCAGGCAGAGAATTTTTTTCTAATCTGGGGGAGCTATGTCTGTAGCCCAAATTATTCATTATCTGTATTAGTTTTGTGTTATTCTTCTCTGGCACAGAGAGATCTGATATGAATTAACCTTCTAGAAACATGATAATTTCACTTATATATTCAGTATTTTGCAAATTTGTTTAGTTATGGCCATGTCATTGGTTGCTTCTTACACGTTACATGTCATTTATTGTAACTGTCTTATATTGTTCATAACTTGCAAAGTGTTATATTAAAAACTTGAGAGGGAATATTCTTGCACATTCTTACCCCCATTCAAGACTGAACATTTTTATTATTAAGTATATGGTTTTTATAGGTTTTTCAGAGCTAGGTAGAAATAAGATATTTAACCATCCTTTAATTGTCTTATTGCTAAGAGCCTTTAAATAACCACAAAGAATTTAATAACCAACATCCTGGGGTTGGGAGATAGTACAGCAGGGAACACATTTGCCTTACCTGAGATTGATACTGGTTCAATCCCTGCACTAGATGTTTCCCTGGGCACTACCAGGAGTGATGCCTGAGAGAAGAGCCTATAGTAAATTCTGAGCACCACTGTTTGTGCCTGGCCAACAAAAAATATTAAGATAAATAAGGCTTAGGAGACTATACAGACTGTCAAAGATCAAATTCTCATCAGTCACATGCCAGGCAAGTGCTTTACCCACTGTGCAATTGCTCTGGCACTACCTTAAACTCATTTTATACTTTAGTGTTTGTGCTTTCCTACCTTTCACTGAAACCTTGTAGAAGATTGCTTTTTCTATTCTCAGAAGAATTGTAGGCTTATTATTTCTTCCTGTCAGTATGGAAACATTCCCCATTAAATCTAAGTGGTATTATGGTTTACATTCTGAGGCAGGCATTTGAAAGATTTGATTTATATTATCTTCCAAATAAATTAAGTAATAACATTAAGAATTTTATTAGATATCATTTGACTGAATTGACTTGTATTCGTATCTTTTCTAGATTAATATTTGTATTGCTTTCAACTTTTTTTTTTTAATTCAAGAGGAAAATCTGGAGAGGAGAGACTCAAGCTTACTTCTCTCTGCCTCCCTCATTCCTAAGTTCTTAACTTATATATTGGCAGCCTTTATTTCTAATTTGGCATATTTAGTCATATGAAATGTCCAAAATTATTTTGGATCTGTGGCTCTTGGCTTAACTCTTCTTTAACAGACTTGCTAAAGAAGCAGCTAGTATGCTGAAAAAGTACATGGGGAATTTCAGCTCACTCAGAGATACGCTTTCTCTCTGGAATCTTGATTCAAGTTCTGTAAATCTCATCAATTCTTTTATATCTTTTTTTCTTTACTTTATCCAGATTTTCTACTTATTTTTGCTTGGAATATTGTTCTGGTGAATGTACTCTTTGCATGGTCAGAGTAATAAATGTTATAATAATCTTTGAAAATATATCAAACCCCACAATACTGCCCTCAAAATTTATCACATACAATGTCAAAATCATAAAAAGGGCACAGAGTTTTATATGCTCTTGACAATATAGATCTAGTATTTTGATGATAATCTTCTACTTTACTTACTCTTCATTAAGCTTCAACCATTTTTAAATTTTCTCCTTATTCCTATGTATTGAAAGATGAGCACATACTCTTTAATTTTTTGTAATGTTCTTTCTCCAAATATTTGCACCAACTCAGACATTGCTTAGTCTAATGTCCTAAGGCTAATTTAGTCAATACATTATACATTAATCCATATATTCTTGATCCCACTTTTATTTGTCTAAAAAGCCTTCATATAAACCAGTCATAATAAACATTTATTTGCATTTATACAGTGCTTGTCTCGCTTTCTAATGCAAAGTATGCTCCATGAATCGGAGCAGTCTTTGATTTGTTCTCTTTTTAATATAGTATTTGCAAATTTTTCTGGTAATATGCTTATAGTACTTAATTATCTTTTTAAGCTATGATGTCAGTCTAGACTTAAAGCTTTTTCTCCATTCATTAGTGAACAAAAGTTTACTTTCTTAAGAATAAGAAGTTGACAGATGAGTAAAGCTACAGTGCTGATTAAAAGTAAAAAAAATACCAAAAACATTCCGTTGGACAAAAAAACATCTAACTCCAAATTAAGAAGCAAACATACTTTACTGTAAAACACAATAGAACATCTGGCATACATACCTTAAATAAATTATAAACTCATGAATAAAAAGGTATCAGGTCATGTCATAGGTACTAATAGTCAAAATAGGATGTAGAGAATCCCAGAGAAACAACATATTTGAACATAGACAAAGTTTGAGGCATACAGTATTCCAGAAAATATATCATTGCTTATAGTTATAAAGGAAATATCCATAAGAAACATTTGTTCTATAAAACAATAATGATATACAGCACTGAGATGTACGCTGTGTCGCTTGCCAAGGCATCGAAAATCAGATGGTCTGGACATGCAGTGCGATTTGGAGATGATCGCTGGATTAGAGATGTTACCGACTGGATCTCAAGTGATGTCAAAAGATCACATGGCTGCCCACCTACAAGATGGTCAGACTTCTTCGTCAAGACCCTGAATGAGCAGTTTGAGGCTCTTCATATTCCTGAAATAACCAGATGCCATTGGGCTACACTGGCACGTGATAGGGTCAAATGGAAATATTACTGGCGCCTGCTGGAGCAAATCGATGAATAACGGGATTCAAGTGATCAAGTGATCACTATGAAACATTTGGAGTTAATTTTCTGAAGATAGAACATTAAATTTAAGGAACATTAAATTTAAGGAGAATTAAATATGTTGTGTGGTTGAAGAAGAGTAAATGTAGGTCTCTTTTTATCTAAATTGCTGGAGAAGGAGCAGAGCGACCTTCTATGGAGTTTTTATTTCACATTATACATTGGCAACTGATGTGCTAACCTTCATGGGTGGAGCTGGAAGGATAATAGGGCAGGGAATTACTTGCATGGCATGTGACTGACCTTGTTTTTGGATCCCTCCTAACACATATGATCCCTGAGTGCCCCCAGGAATGATCCCTAACCACTGGGCCAGGAGTAATCCCTGAGAACTATTGGGTGTGGTATAAAAAATAAATAAAATTCTAGCATTCTAACACCTCATTACGCAGTGTATGTTACTCTACGGGGATCTTTTAAGTGAAAATTAAGGTCGAAGAGTGTCAGGAAACTGGGTTCTGAACAAGACTAACTGGCTACTGTGTAATGGAAGATTGGCTAAAACATGAATGGCCAGGAGACTATTTGAACACACTTACTGAAGATGGCCATTACAAGCCAAGGAGAGAACACTCAGGGATATCTAAGATTTTGACATCTTCAGTTTTTAAGCCTGGATCTTAAAAAAAGAGAGAAAAGAAGCCAGAGAGATAGGACACAATGTAAGGTTGCCTTGCATGCAGTCAATCCAAGTTTGATCTCCAGCATCATATATATCATTCCTGAGATCAGCTAAGAGTCTTGTCTGATGACACTTGACAGTATCACTTGTCTTCCCATTGTTCATCATTTGCTAGAGCATATCCTGTCACATGCTAGTAGAGCCCAAGGGCATCTGCTCATTCTAGGAAAATAAGGAGCCTCAAACCATTCCATCAGGTCATGGGAATGAGGTCTATAGTTGTTACAGGTGTTTGGCATATCAAATACGGCACAGGAACCTTGCCAGGCTCTAGCATGCAGGTGGGAAACTCTTGTAGTTGGCTCTATATCATTCATTTATTAATGAACCACATGGCTTCAAAGTCAGTAGCAACTATGCCCCATGTATGTGAGTCTCTGGATCAGGCATTCCTGGACTGGGCTTGAAAAAAGACTGCTGAAGGGTTGGTCTTTGAAAAACTGGGCTGTGATCACTCTTCTGCTTGGTGGAGCTCTGAGGAGAGGGGAGTCTGCATGTGGAAAATGGCAGCCCTCATGGTGTGGGGGTTCCTTTGGCTTCTTGTGAGGCTCTGCTGGGGTGGCAGACCAGGGCTAAAATCTGCCTTGTGATCAGCTGGACACAGGGAGAGCTGGTAGCAACTCTGCCCCAGGTTTGTGAGTCTCTCACTTAAGTTAACAGTAACTTCTGAGTATTGGTGGATGTGGCCTCAAACACCACCCCAGCATAGCTGAAAGGAAGTAAATTTGTTCATTAACCACTTTTTTATATAGCCTTAGCAAAGTACTATCATTGGTGATCAAACTCAGAAAACATGAATCAGGGAAGAAAAATAAAACAATATAGACACATACTGATCACAAGGCGCCTGGAGGGACGGTGGGTTTTAGCCCTGGCCCGCCACCCCCAGCAGAGCTTCACAAGAAGCCAGAGGAACCCCCACACCATGAGGGCTGTCATTAGCCACATCCGGACTCCCCCTCTTCTCAGAGCTCCACCCAGCACTGTCACTGTCTTCCCGTTCATCATCGATTTGCTCGGAGCGGGCACCAGTAACATCTCCATATGACCTGTCTCATGCAAGTAGAGCCCAAAGGCACCTGCTTGCTCCAGGAACATAAGGAGCCTCAAACCATTCCATCAGGTCATGGGAATGAGGTCTATAATTGTTACTGGTATTTGGCATATAAATACAACACGGGTAGCTTGCCAGGCTATGCCGTGTGGGTAGCATACTCTTGTAGTCATCTCTAAATCCAGCATTTATTGATGAACCGCGAGGCTGCAAGCAGCCAATCGAGCTGGGCTGTGGTAGGCTGGTCTGCTGGGTGGAGTTCTGACAAGGGGGAAGTCAGGATATGGAAAATGGAGGCCCTCATGGAGTGGGGGGTCATCTGGCTGGTTGTGAGGCTCTGCTGGGGTGGCGGGCCAGGGCTAGAACCTGCCATCCCTCCCGGCACCTCATGAGCAGCTGGGCACAGTGAGAGCCAGTAGCAGCTCTGCCCCATATCTGTCTCTGGATCAGCATACTTGGGCCGGATTAAAAAGACTGCAGCAGGGTGGATCTCGATGAGCCAGACTGTGATAGGCTGGTCTGCTGGGTGGAGTTCTGACAAGGGGGAAGTCCGGATGTGGAAAATGGAGGCCCTCATGGAGTGGGGGGTCGTCTGGCTTGTTGTGAGGCTCTGCTGGGGTGGCAGGCCAGGGCTAGAACCTGCCATCCCTCCCATCATGAGCAGCTGGGCACATTGAGAGCCAGTAGCAGCTCTGCCCCATGTCTATCTCCACCCAGTAGAAGAGCTAATTATAGTCCAGCTCATCAGTGACCCACCCTGCAGCAGTCTTTTCAAGTCCGCCACAGAATGCTTATCCAGAGACTCACACAGGTGGGGCAGAGCTGCTACTTGCTCTCCCTGTATCCAGCTAAACACGAGGAACCCGAGAGGGATGGCAGCTTCTAGCCCTGGCCCGCCACCCCACCAAAGCCTCGCAAGAAGCAGGAGGAACCCCCACACCATGAGGGTCGCCACTTTCCAAATGTGGACTCCCCTCTCCTCAGAGCTCTACCCACAAGAAGGGGCTGATCACAGTCCGGCTCACACTGCCACTTTGCGACAGCACAGTTTATCAATAATTGCTCGAGTTTTGAGGTGACCACTAGAGTATCCCACCCACACAGCAGAACCTGGCAAGCTACCCATGTCATATTTGACATGCCAAATACCTATAACAATTATAGACCTCATTCACCTGACCTGATGGAATGGTTTGAGACTATTTATGTTCCTGGAGCGGGCTGATGCCCTTTTGTCGGGCGCCTCCCCGGGGTCCCCCGACAGTGCCGGAAGCGAGTTCCCTTCTACCTCCGAAGCTGGCGAGGAATGGATGAACACTCAGAAATCCGATGAGGTTTTAAAAAAGCTTTACTTATCACAGGTTCAGGCATACAAATCAGCAAAAAAGGAAAAACCCGATGCTTAGGATTCCAGGCTAGAACCCCAGCCACGTGTAGGCCAAGATGGCGACCACCACGTGTGAAACTTCCAAGGGGAATAAACGCTCACAAGGCGAGATCCCACCGGGAAGAAGAAGCCTGGGAGAGCGGGAACCGGCTAGTTTATACCCCCACAACTCAGACCTTCCTACCATTGTTATGGGAAGCAGGGAGGGTCCAATGCCCTCTGGTAGTCCCTCCCTGCATCTCACCTAGGGCCTTTAGTGTGCTAATGTTTTGAGCCGGAATGCCTTTGAAATGTAGAGAAGGGGGTTTCTGAGATGGCAGGTCACTGTACCAAGATCAACACCAATGCCAGTTAAATATTTCTCCAAGCCTTCACAAGTCTCCTCTACTTCATTGTAGTTTTATATTTTATCAGGGAGCCATGCTTGTTTGTTTGGAAGCAAACAGCATTTCTCTCTGGTCTAATTACTTAGGTGTCCTTACGTGGCCAGGCTAATATGCTGGTAAGATCTAGCTAGTCCCACGATGATTGTGATAGCATGGGAGAATATTTATACCAGCTAGTACAGCATACATGGTCAGATAAACTGCCACATTTAGACTACCCCCTTATCTACGGAGTGATTTTCGGGAGGCAATCCAGAGCAGATGCAGCGGCCCTTAGGAGTCCTGCAACACCCTTTGGCTATCTCACATGTGACAGGACGTATTGAGATGTTGCTGGTGCCTGCTCTAGCAAACCGATGATATTTGGGAAGACAATGATACAGTGATAGACACATACACACATTTCTGGCACCTAAACTATATATATATATATATATATATATATATATATATGTATAGTTTATATGTATAATTTATATATGTATGTACATATATTTTTTCTGGTAGCCCGAGCTCTCTATATAGAATTTAGATATATGTGTGCATGTGTGTATACATGCACATTTCTGCTTACTCTAAAACTATATATAGTGTTCAAGGCCCTGGGTTTGATCCCCAGAACTCTGTACAACTCTCTCACTCTTTCTTCCCTCCAACACCAGCATTGTTGGAGAGTTTCTGCCTACCAAATTCCCAACCATACCTTGATATATTCCTCACAATAATTACCAAATTTTGTTTAAGATATAAATATAAAAGTAAGAAGCACTAAAGAAACAGTACAGAAAAAATTAAATATTTAGCTACCTGTGTCGTATTTGATATGCCAAATACCAGTAACAATTATAGTCCTCATTCCCATGACCTGATGCAATGGGTTGAGGCTCTTTATGTTCCTGGAGCAAGCAGCTGCCCTTGGGCTCTACTTGCATGAGACAGGACATATGGAGATGTTACTGGGGCCCGCTCGAGCAAATAGATGATGAGCGGGAAGACAGTGATACAGTGATAAATTCAATAAATTTAGTATTTTTGGAAATTACCACCAAAATTACCAAAGAGTACGTATTATGGGATTTAACATGAATTTAAAAAAAAGTCACAGAAAAGGAGCTAAATAGAACAAAGAGATGAAAATGTGTTTTGGTATAAGAAGGTCAAAAAAAATTCTGATGAAATGCTATTTCAGTTATTAAACTCAATGATTTGGGTCAATGTTATTTAGGCTCTAAAGAAATCTTTTTGCATCCTTTTGGGTTCTTCAGAATAAACAAATAATTAAACAAACATGAAGCAGATTGGTGAGATAGAGTAAAGAGAAATGGTCCTGTATGTGACCTCTGCTACTTGCTTGCAATACTTCAGCCTTTTGACGAAGACTTTTTGGCATGGCAGCTGTGTTCCAGTAACAAGGAACAGAACCCTCATTCTCTGCATGAGGTAAGTTATAGTTCGAGTCAGTAACATGGAAAATGCATGTAGTTGCACAAATATACATGTTAGTTGAATCTCTAGTCTTGAATCACATCAATGTATGTGTCTTTATAGATTATTCAATAAAATTGATTCAAACTTGAATATTCCTAAAAAGTTCACTCTCAGGTTACAATTATTAAATACAAATTAAAAATATTCCTCTCTTTTATCACTTCCCACAATAAAAATTTATATTTACTAACCTATACACAAGACATGTAACTTTGCTTTCTGATTAATTACCTTAGAAAATAAAAAGAACTCATGGTTTACAGTTTAAAAAAATATTGAAAACTATTCTAAGTCTTTTTCTTAGTTATAATTTGCAGCAGTCAGAAATTCCAAGCACATAATTCTTTAACTTCTTTTGCACTATGTTCCTTCTTTTTAAAAATAATTTTGGCCTGCTTTTGCAAGGGTTGATATTTAAATTTCAGTATGCACAAGAGGCTATTGTTGTTCTCCACAGGAATGAATCTCTACACATTGATATGTATGTCACCTCCTGAGATCCACAGGCAATATGATGTTGCAAATTTGCAGCAAATTAGAAACATCTAAATCCATCTTTCATTCTAACTAATAAAAATAGTAAATGCTTTGTTTCTGTTTATTTTGTGTCAGAAAAAGGCTACAGTTGAAAACATAATATATTTTAATATCAACAAAAATATTTACTTGATTCCAGTAGCACTCAAATCATCGACTCATATGTAGTATATTGAATTAAAGGAAAAATGCAAGCATTCGAGTATAAACATTGAAAAATGGTGTAAAACGAAGAAAGCATTGGTGGGAGTGCATAAAAGAGACACTTGAGAAATTTTTCAAGCATGATTCTTTGTCTTCTTGAACTCTGATTTAAAGGTTGCTTAGCAACAGT
The DNA here is from genome assembly GCA_021461705.1 of Cryptotis parvus. NCBI lineage: Eukaryota > Metazoa > Chordata > Mammalia > Eulipotyphla > Soricidae > Cryptotis > Cryptotis parvus. The sequence goes on from JAJIBD010031297.1 coordinate 30,473, forward strand.
GGCAGTAACAGCTGGGACACCCTTGATCTTGTTGTGTAAACTATTAAAAATAGGTGATGGAAAGTGGCACCATGGAAACAATGACTATACTGAAGCAGGTGTCTGTAATGCAGCTTTTCAGCTTAATGTTGGAGGCGTAAATTGCAATAAGGAAACAAATACGTTATATCTTTCCTTCTCTTGGACTTTGGCTGCAGATCTTTTTTGTCCTCAGTACGTTTTTTTTAGATTTATAAAGATAATGAAGCAATGACTCAGTTATTGCATTTAGAAAGCTATAAAGGATGCAGTTCTTGGTGACCTACCAGGGTCAGGCACATCTCAGTGTTGGGCAGAATGTAAGGAACACATTTCCAAGAATGTCATCGCAATCCAGCTTTTAATGCCCTTTAAGTGAATTTGTTTTTCCGAATACTCAATTAAAAAACTGTGAGGGAGTAAAATTGGCCATCCCAAAATGTCTTTAGCCAAAGGTTAATTTCAAGGGAGGGTTCTTAAAGCCAAATGGAGGTTACCTTTCAAGAGATATTTACATAGAAACAATCACCTCTAGACCTTCTCCCAGGAAGATTAATCAGTGAAGAGGTCAAACTTTTAAATCGTTTTACTTGTGGCTTTATTGGTAACCTTCCAACTGACCTGCTCTTCTCTCAAAGTTCCTAGCATTAGCTAAACTATTTAAAAAATTACATCGAAGAAAACAAGGATAGTTTTTAACTTTTGCTCTACCTCTTCAACATGTAAAGGAGTCACATAAGTTATGAACACATTTCTCATTACTTTTACTCTTGTCAGTTTGCCTCACGCTTGAGGTAGACTATTCGTTTAACCAGTAAAGTTGCCAGAGCGGTATAGGATATATTTTAAGTGTCTCCACTGCAAAGTTTAGTATAAGCTAAATATAGATATTTTATATTTAGACTTTATAAATCACTGTCACTGTCACTGTCTTCCTGTTCATCATCGATGAGCCGGCCCCAGTAACATCTCCATATGTCCTGTCTCATGCTAGTAGAGCCTAAGGCATCTGCTTGTTCCAGGAACATAAAGAGCCTCAATCCATTCCGGAATGAGGTCTATAATTGTTACTGTTATTTGGCATATATATTAAATACAACACGGGTAGCTTGCCAGGCTCTGCCGTGCAGGTAGCATATTCTTGTAGGCATCTCTAAGTCCAGCATTTAGTGATGAACCACGCGCCAAGCGGCAGCAGGAGCCGGGAGCGATAGCCCAGCGGTAGGGCGTTTGCCTTGCACGTGGCCAGCCTCTGCCGGCCTGGTTCGATCCCGGGCATCCCATATGGTCCCCCAAGCACCGCCAGGAGTAATTCCTGAGTGCAGACTTTATAAATAAAATATAGTAATTGAAAAGTCTCTAGCATTGTTTACACTCATTTCTCATATGACATACTAAAAAATAGTTTTTTTTTTTTTGCTTTTTTGGGTCATATCCGGTGATGCTCAGGGGTTATACCTGGATCTTCACTCAGGAATTACTCCTGGTGGTGCTCGAGGGACCATATGGGATGCTGGGGATCAAACCCGGGTCGGCCGCGTTCAAGGCAAACGCCCTGTCCGCTGTGCTATAGCTCCGGCCCCTAAAAAAAACAATTTGAACATACTAATTTTATTAGGTAAAAAACATCAGTGATAGAGAGAATTTTGTGTTGGTTTCAATTTTGATTTGGGCAGGAAACAATCGACTGTCCTCAGGGCTTAGTTACTCCAAGGTCTATGTTGGGGGATCACTCTCCAAGGTACTCAGGATATCAGTGTGGTGCCTGGGACTAAACCTAAATTGTGTGCAAAGCAAGAATCTTATATTAGCACTAAGAATCTCTCTACCATCTGGTCCAAATGATAGAGAGATTGATCACAACTATTTCCATTGAATTATTTTTCTAATTTCAGTCAAATACTAAGCATCTTGGAAACTGGAAATTTTGAAGCTACTGAATAATGTTTAAGTAATATATATTTTGTTGGGATGTCTGATCTATTATTGTTTTTGTTTTGGGGGCCGTAATTGAGCAGTGCTCAGGGCTTATATCTGAATGAGTTCAGAGGTCACTCTTGGCGGCTCAGCGAACCATTTGGGGTGCCAAGAATGAACCCAGGTGAGCTGCATGCAAGGCATGCAATGCCCTACCCTCCGTATTAGTGATCTGGCCCTTGCTCAGTCTTTGTCATCTTTCAGTCACTCTCACATTGCCTGGAGGTTATTTCTGTCCTGGTGCTCAGAAAATTTAATATAAAATTAGAAATTAGCACGTAATAGGTGAAACCCATTTGTCTTTCATCATAAAGTAGGGAAATATAGAAATAAATTGCAGATTACTATTATATATGTAAAACTGCATATATTGGAAACGACAAAGTGTTATTGAAAACTACTAAGAAAGTCATAAAGTCAGTATTGTAAAATTACTCATTGAAACCCCAATTAAGTGCGAATTAATCAAAATTCCAGTTAAACTCTCAATAGAATTTTTTTCTAGACTGTGACCAGCTTCACTCGATCACTTGAATCCCGTTATTCATCGATTTGCTCTAGCAGGCGCCAGTAACATTTCCATTGGACCCTATCACTTGCCAATGTAGCCCAATGGCATCTGGTTGATTCAGGAATATGAAGAGCCTCAAACCGTTCCTTCAGGGTCTTTACAAGGAAGTCTGACCATCTTGTAGGTGGGCGGCCACGTGATCTTTTGACATCCCGTGGGATCCAGTCGGTAATGGCTCTAGTCCAGCGGTTGTCTCCAAATCGCATTACATGTCCAGCCCATCTGATTTTCGATGCCTTGGCAAAAGAGACAGCATCCCTGATTCTGGAATAGTGACGGAGGTCAGAACTCCGGATTCCTTCTCTCACTTGAGTGAGGCGAGATATTCCAAGCATAGCTCTTTCGATTCCTCTCTGGGAGACCCAAATAGCATTCTCATCCTGCTTTCGTAGGGGCCCAGGTCTCTGAGGCATATGTTAATGCAGGGAGAAAGGTGGAGTCAAAGAGATGTGCCCGGAGCCGGAGGTTCTTTTGTCCTTTTAGCTATTTATTCGATGCCTTTGAAGGCATTCCATGCCGCTCTCTTCCTCCTGAGCAGCTCAGGTTTTAGGTCGTTCATCATGTTGATTTCTCCACCTAGGTACACATAACTGCTGCATTCAGAGATGTTTGTTCCATTGAGAGTGAATGGGGTCTCTGGAACTAGTTCATTCTTCATGAACATAGTTTTCTTTAGATTCAGCTGTAGACCTATCTTTCCACATTCTCGGTCAAAGTCAGCCAGCATTTGTGCCGCTTGGCTAATGTTTGGTGACCAGCTGGCATTATTAAATTATCTGAAAGATTTAAAGGTCATTAGTTTAAAGCATTTTTTAAAAAATATTAATTTTTTTTAACAATTACAAAAATGTTCATATTTGGTTTTGGCCATACAGTGTTCCAGCACCCATCCCTCCACCAGTGCCCACTGCCTACCATTATTGTCCCCGATTCCTTCCCTCCTCCCCTAGCCTGCCTCCGTGGCAGGCTCTTTTCTCTCTTTTCTTTCTCTCTCTCTCTCTCTCTCTTCCCTCTATTTCATGTTGTGGACTGTAATACATAAACTTAGAGGTTATCCTGTGTATCTTTTTGCCTGTATTTAACGCTAAGTTCTATGTGGTAATGGACTTTTGACAATTATTGGCACACTGTTTCCTTCTCTGTCTTACCTATCCTCTGCTTCCATACATTTGTGGTAGTTTCCACTAAAGCATATTTTTTACAAAAGAAAATATTGTGAGTGACGTCCTTTCTTACCAAGATTCTAAAAGTAGATTCTAAGAGTACAACTGCTTCGACTGAAAAAAAGTGCAATACCAGAAAATTTATTTTATTTAATGCATTTCACTAATTGATTGGAAAAACACTCATCGGTTTTCTGATCATGTTTTTTAACTATTTATAGAAGTCAAGATAAAGTAAAGTATAAAATGCCAGAATAGCTGGGCATAATTCAAAACAGTTGACTAATTTGTAGTTTTTTATTACTATCACATTGTAAGGGAAAAATACCTCTATACCTCATATTTCTCCAGGACTAATTTTTCATTACTTTGAAGAAAAAAATACAATTACAATACATCCCTTCTGAATTGTCTTGGAAACTGTTTGGATATTACCCTGCCCTAATTGTGCAGGTGTTTCAGAAGAAACACTTTTGTTCTCTGTTACTATTTTCGAAGGTAGCAATCCTGAATGCTTGTGTATTTTTAAAGGGCATTTGCCAACTGCTGCTTTTTCACTCCTTACATGGGCAGAATGCTTATTGTTTAAGTCTCCTGAGGACATTGGGCTTTAGTCATTTGGTGTAACCCTTTATGAATCTATTATTCAGTGGATATTTTTATGTATTGACAGTGTCTATTACAGAGTGAATTTTTAATTCATTTATAGTAAGTTTCTTCCCTAATCCTCAATCTCAATAGGATCTTATTTAAAGTTACATTATGTTAAGCACTAAAATAAGTACTCAAATAAAAAGGAAAAGAAAACAATTGTGTCTGTGTATATTATAAATAGTTTCAGAAATGGCCAGAAATATAGTGCAGAGGTTGAGGCACTTCACTGGCAACTCTGGTCAAATCTTACAGCAGACTGAATCTGGTTCCATCCTTTGTACCTCTTAGTTGCCCCTAGCACACCAGAACTAGTGAATCCCGAGCACTGAGCCAAGAGTAAACATGATCATCACTGGACATGGCTCGAAAAATCAATTTCCCTTAAATAAAACATCAGTTGTTCCTTGTCATATACACATCCAATTTGAACATTTTCTTATATTTATAATATTATCAAATTGTCTAATTAAATCCTTGGGAACGTTTTCTAAGATTATTTTAGTTGTTTCTGAGAACTGATTTTGTTCTCATATGAAAAGCTCTACATTGGACATGAAGTAATGGCTAATAAGTGGAGTGAAGCAACTGATTGAGTAGTAGATTAAAATGTGGATATAACATTTCATGACCTCAGGAATATTTTTTATTCTTGCATCTCCTCATTGACAATAATGTTTATAATAATGGCACTACTTTACATGGTTCTCATGATGACACCGAGTGTTTGATACAGGGTTGTACGCTTGACGCTATGTTGTATGAGTATGATGACTCGAGTCAAACTACCTGGTGATTTCTTTAATTTTTAAGTTTTCTCTCCAGAGATAACATGTTAATTTTATTTATTTTTATTTTTTTGGGGGGTCACACCCAGTGGTGCTCAGAAGTTACTCCCAGCTCTGCATTCAGTAATAACTACTGATAGTGCTTGGGGGACCATAAGGGACTCTGAGGATTGAACCTGGGTTGGCCATGTGCAATGCAAATGCTCTGTGCTATTACTCTGGCCCCAGTAATTTAGATGCCTCAACAGGAACATGAACCCTGGGCCCTCAGAATAAAAGTCTGATGCACTACCTACTGAGCTATCCAGGCATTAAGTGATCATTGTTAGTAAAATATGAAACCTGAGCCAGAGATAAAACAGAGTTTAATATATTCACCTTGCATGCCATAAACCCAAGTTTGATTCTCAGTTCTGCACCTGGTCAATAAGAACAGCCAAAAGTGATTCCTGAGCATTTGGAAGCAGAAGAAACCTCTGCGCATTTCCAGGTTTGGCCCCAACTTCCTAAAATAAGCAATAAAATAATTAAAGATCATAAGAAATTTAGTGAAATAAAATCAGAGCTTCCATCTGGTGTCAAATTTCAAATATTTATTGACTTAAAGGGAAGTCTTATCTACATATAAAAGATATGAAAACAGATCAATCTTTGCCCAAAATGTAAATTTAGGGAATTATTTTAGCCATTTAGTATTCCATAAAGTCTTCTGGGGATTTAGATCAGCCCTTTATTGCTAAAAACATTTTTTTAACACTTGTCAGCAAGAAATATATATAGACGCTAATGTAAATATTCAATGTATATTCATATCCAGACAAGAGAAATTTACAGCAGAGTCATAACCAGTATTGGCGCACAGGCATATTAGTTGGACAAGTGCAACATGGGAATATGCAGGCAATCAGAGTTCACCAGGAGCCCACTGGGAATGTTGACATAGAAAAAACTTCCCTAGAACAAAATTACAGGAGTGTGGGATTTTAAAGGAAAGCCAAGATTCAAGACCAATGCATTCTGAGGAATTGGTACTACTTGTCACTGGGATTAAAACCTTGGTGAAGGGAGAAGAGATATCCAGCATGAATATTTTTCCACCTAGAAAGTAATTGAGCAGTCGGGGAATTATGGAAGTGTCCAAAGTAGATGAAAAGAGCAGATAAAGAACCTTTGTGGCAAGTTGGCTCATATGCTTCTCCCACTAAAGAAACCTGTTCCAATGCCTATTGAGTTTCCTTTTTCTAAACATTTCTGAAATGTGCTATTATTTTGCTAATTTATTTTCTTAATAAAGTCTCTGTCACTCTGACCTTTCTTGGGTTTCTTGAAGCAATCTTGTCTCAGGAAAACAAAAGCTGAGACAATTTTTCCTTGTATTGTTTTGGCGCCTGGTAACAAACACATAAGGGATATTTTATTTGGAATATCTATAGCTTATTAAGTTTGAGCTTTCTTCAAATTGATGTGTGGGAACCTAATAACCAGAGTGGTAGGGTTAATAGGTTTGCCTTTGGAGAGATTATAAATTTATGAAAGTAAACCTCCCAAAAAGCAGTATAGTTACTGCTTTTATAAAAGAGTCAGAGAAATATCCCAAGCTCTTCTATCATTTGAGATTAAAGCTAGAAAATAGCCACTTATGAAGCAGGAAGCAGAATTCAGTCACGTGTCCTGATCACGTGATCATTGAATTCCCAGTCTCCAGAGTCATTGGGGGGAAGAGGTGGGAAATGGGGGTGGGTGAAGTACCAGGAGAAAAGTGTCTGACACAGAGACAGGCTGAGGGGTGGTGGTTGGAGGGGAGCAGAGACCTGTGGCCATCCATGTTGGGAAATACACAAATTGATAAATTGATAATGGGTTTTGGACTGAAACCCAATCATGAAAATCTGTGTAACTGTGCATCTCACTATGATTCAATTAAAAAATTTTATTTGTTCAAACAGATCTTCTATACAGTGCAAACAATGTTAGAATAGAATAATTCGGGATTTTAGGAAAGTGTACAAACAGAAGTTTCCACAGCACTCTTACCCAGAAACCTATTGTTGAAGCTTCATATAACAGAGGTAAATATGTTGAAAGTGTCATATCCAAAGCACCGGAACAACATAACAGGAATGTGGAACTTAAGTGAAAGAAAATTAGAAACCAAAATAGGAAGTGTAACTAGAAGCACAAAGAAAAAAAATGGGGTCGGGTTTTATGTCAGACAGTTAGAGTAATGTAACAATCAACACATATTTTGCAATTTTTCAAGAAAAACTGAGAAAGTTTGAGCACAACAGAGGCAGCCCCCTTGGACCCTTTGTGTGTTTTGTGTGTGTGTGTGTGTGTGTGTGTGTGTGTGTGTTCGAAAGAAGCATCTGATGGTGAGCAGGAAATAATGCAAGCAAGCAGTAATTTGAAATGATAGAGTAGGAAAGTAAGGAAGGGGAGAACTAACTGAGATATTTAAGTGTCAGGGAGCCACTGGGTATCAGGCCAGCAATATCAGGACAGAAGTTTGCTTCTACCTCCAAGGCCACAGGGGAACAGATGAAAACTCACGGAGTGCAATGCAGTTCCAAAAGGCTTTAAATAGTACTAAAAGTTCTACCACCACAATCCAATATAATGGAAGACCTCTAGTTCTGGTCAGAACTTAGACCATACAGGAGAGCCCAAGTCTCACACCAAAGAGAATTCTACCAGAGAGGAATCCTACCAAATAGAGTCCCACCAAAGAGGAGTCACACCAAAAAAGAGACTATGTCAAATCTGTCCCCTTTATATAAACACCAAAGTCATCCTAAATATTGACAGGGGAGGTCCCTGTCAACAAAGAACCCTAAAGAGCTTCTTGATAGTAGAAGAGTGTAGAAGGGTGGTGCCACACCCTACTATAGGTCTAAACAAAGGATTACACAAGGACTAATTCCTTCTTCTGAGATTATCTCTTATGTAAAACACTGAGAAAGAGAAGGGGCTGGTATAAAGTAATAAATGTCAATTGTATGGGCTTCATTTATTCTAGATGGTACCCACAAGGTCCTTCTTACTTATAATCTGCACCAGGGTAATCTGAATATCTTGTTCTCTGTACATTAAAGGGTCACACTTGCCTGCTTGAGGGCAAACTAATATTATCCTTCCTATAATCTTAAACGATAGTCTCAATCTAGCCAAGGTGGTAGTATTCTGAGAAATTCTAATTGTCCCATGCTGGGTCCAGTGGGTATGAATAGGAGCTGTGCCAAATCTAGATAACATAGAAGTCTTAATAGATGTATAATAATAAGTCAGAAGTTACTCATTCAGAGTCAAGGTGACTTCTGTAACTGCCACACCTTCCATCAGTGTTTACACAGAAGAGAGCTTTCATTAGTATGAACCCTGGCTTAAGGACTGAAAAGAGATCAAGTTGTGAGTGGATAAAACAGCAAAGCTCCCAAGCTAGCTAGGCCTGTCTCCAACATTTAAGGAAAACACAATAACAAAGGAAAAATTCTTCCAAGAACAACAGTAGTTGATGGCATAGTGTGAATACTAGTGTGACCTGGGTTTCAACTCTTCAGATGTTTTCAAAATCACACTTTTCCTTTTCCCTCTGACTTCTCTCCCAAACTAGATGGGGATACTGCACCTGGTTTCTGGGTTTACTATATTCAGCCACTTTGATGGGTTGCCCTTTAAGCATAAATTATCAAGACACCTGCCAGTGGGTGTTATTTCGATGCATTAACATAGGACAGTGATCCCAGAAAGAACCTATGTTTGCTCAGTGATCACCTAGGATTGACCTATCAAACATTTGGCTGTAACAAAAGGAAGCACCTTTCAGAGTGTCACACAATTCTTGGGAAGCTGCTCATTTTTACACATTAGAATGGGTACCTGGCTAAGAGAATTGCTAGTTGCCCTTCCACCCTGACTCATTGCTTTCAAGACTGTACGCATTCGATTTGCCATCTACCTCCCTAACCAAATGCTACATATGTATGAAGAAGAATGTGGGTATGCAGAGTTGGAAACAGTGTAAAAATGTACATAACCATGCATTATAATTAAAGAAAATGGTAGATAACTGTCATTGGGGATTTTTTTTCTTTTTTTTTTTGCTTTTTGGGTCATATCCTGCAATGCTCAGGGGTTTCTCCTGGCTCTGCACTCAGGAATAACTCCTGGCGGTGCTCGGGGGAACCATATGGGATGCTGGGATTGAACCCGGCCGGCACTGGCTGGCCGCAATGCAAGGCAAATGCCCTACCCGCTGGGCTATCACTCCGCCCCGGGATTTTTTTTTAATATGGTAATAAGTAAAAATAGACTGACTGACCTGCAATGTCTGGCCAAGATCTTTCTTTGCTTCCACTCAGGCAAACTGATGGTGTTGTTTTGGTCAAAACAGCCTCAGAATGAAACTCTCTTCTCCCATGCAGAATTCCTCAAATCTTCCAAACTTCCAAACTTTGCCTCTTCATTTGATTTGGAGTTTTTGAACCCAGAAGTCCTTGCAATTTTTACAATAAGGAAATGAATCTCAAAGTGGCAAACCATTTGGTTACTCAGCCTCAAAACTAAAAGAGTAATACTGTCACACTGCTATTAACTAAACTACTGACATTGTACAAATTTTACCAGTGTGCCCCTATATTCTTGTTCCAAATATAGTCGATGTAGTCAAAATGTAGTTGAGAGTAGATGGTGTCACTTTGTATTTAGTGATAATTTCTTTTGTCTCCTCTAATTTGTGGCCTATTGTTTTGAATTTTATGATTTTGACACTTTCATGAGTCCTGGGTACTCTTAAAACCCTCTAAGATACTTGCTAAGATGTTCTTATTATAGGCTATCTTTTTTATAATTGATGGTATCATCAATGCTTGTGGTTTGTTCTTTGCTCTTTTTGTTGTTTTTCTTGTACCTTAACAGCTTAATTATAATTATACCATATTACTTTCGCAATCATAATGTGAACCAGACCTCTTACAAGGTAAACTAAAATAAAATATTACCACTTTAGGGAAAAAAGAACAAGGGAAGACAGAGCAAATTATATTTCCTACATTTAGAACTTCCTTCTGGCCTTTCTGAAGAAGCCAACCGTTTTAACTGATGGGGCCCCACGTCAGCCATAGTTTATGCCTGTTGAAACAGGCCAGTACTATGGAAGTAAAGCGATCATTTAAATTACCAAGTGCTTCTACCTGACAGGTTCTTGGCAAATTCTAAATATCTATCTGAACCATAAAATGCATAAACTGAACTTAAGAGAGATATCTATGAAGTATAAACCACTGTAGGTATGAAGAAATGCAATTTAATGGTTTACAACTTAGATGGATTTTTAGTTTGCTTCTGTGGGTGATTGTTTGACACTGATATATGCAATTTCTGTGGTTCATGTGGGCTCTGTTTTATTTTTCATCTTGGGATTGGAAAGTATATGGTCTGGGGCTACAGGTCTTTTCACAGCTAAAATGAAGGAAGGTTTTATCATTGTTCTTATTATTTTCATCAACCTCTCCACACCCACTATGCATCCAATATTATTCTACAGCTACATATCATCGTGTATCATTATAATTCTATTTTCTGGCTGCTACTAGTACAAGAAATGATCACTATTAAAGGATTAGCACCTCACCTTAATTTTTTTCTTTTTTTATTAGTCTATTTGTACTCTGTTTAACTTGAGTCAACCAAACTTTCTAGGCTGTGCTGATTCATATGCAGAGACCCACCTAAACTTACTGAGGATATGAAGTGTATAAAATTTCCACCATGCATTTTTTAGGCAGCAATGCTCCAGTATATTCCACGTGATTGCTTATTTTAGTTGTACTCTGCTACCCTGTGTATTCTATTTATTTGCAGACTGGGTATTTTCTTGAGAAGGATCAGGACTTGGTGTATTCGAATGGTAATCAGTTCAGAAAACGTTCTAGAATAGCTTCCCTTTTCTGCATCTACCTTCTCAGTACCTGATTCCAGTTAGCCATGTACTTATTTTATTTTCTTCAGGAGGTGGAGTGTAGTTTTGGAGGAGATATTTGTGGAAGGGAGACTATGATGACTGCAAACCATGCTCCAACATAGTAAGACATAACAATAAAAGACCAAAAATGAGAATATTCTACTGTATGCAAGTTTATCAAATAATAAAATTGTTATCCTTGGGCAGAGTTCATGTTATTTATACATTTACCACATTCTCTTTGTAAAGAGAATAGATTGGGCTAAAGGGGAAAAATGCCTTTTCAATTTATTCTCTTAAAAACCTACTTAGGGAAGTTTGAAAGATTAAAAATTTCCTACTGACACTAATTAAGGACAAAAAAGTCTCTAGAGACAATAAATTTAGATAAAGCAAAATTAGAAGAAAAAATTCTCAGTAGACATATTTATCTAAATTTGGAGGGCACTAAAATTAATACATTAGGACAAAGAAGCTATAGATTACAAAAATAAAAATTGGTCTTCACTCCTAACTATATTTTATATTTGTATATAAAAGATTGCTGAGGAAATATAAAAAATTACTTTTGAAATTGAAATACCATCGCAATGTCACAAATAGGGGACATCTATTGAGCTGTTTATTCAGCTGTCGTTAATTCAAGTTTTACATATATTATATATTTATACATATATATGAACACATGTAAATCATTATAAACTGTTTCTTGTATACAGAGATATAATCTTTCCCATTATCAAGGCTAATCATGACTGGAAATGCTCATTTACTTAGAGCATGCATTTTCCATGCTTTGTGTAGGTTGTGTCAAACCCGAGATAGATAAGAATAAACCAAACATATGTGATCACTGATAACATGAGCCTACTGTTGATTCTAAAAACATTGAGTACTCTATTAAACCACACTACCAAAATATTGAATATACTTTATAGAAAACATTCATTTTGCCAATATGATTAGATTTATAGTCAAAGTAAGTAACCAATGAGGATGATATTGATTTAAGGTTTAAGCATATACATGTCACTTGTCACTTGTCTTCCCGTTGTTCATCAATTTGCTCGAGTGAGCATCAGTAACGTCTCCATTCATTGGAAACGAGGTTCATTATTGTTACCGTATTTGGCATATTGAATATACCACAGGTAACTTGCCAGGCTCTGCTATGGTTCTGTCTTCACCAAGGGGGCCCAGTCTTTTCTATGTCAGACCATCAACCATACAGGACCCAAGGGGCAGATTCCTAGGTCTAGACAAGCCTGTCTCCTGTCTGCCACCTGCTGACACAGCCAAGCACTACAGCCACACCTGCAACACCTCTTGGGGCATATACATGAAGAATAAATTAATCAATCAAAGACAAGATGCATCAAAAATATAGAAAGGGAAATTTAAACAACCATGTAAAAATTTTAAATGCTTTTGTAATTACTGGCTACTAGATATAATGTATGAATTCTGGAAAATATTAACATCTTAGATTTCCTGAATCTTGGATGTTAAACTAATTAGTACATAAGCAGATATTTATTCCATGATATTTATTTAAATGCCCTTAATCATCAGAATATATGAAAGCATATTCATATTCAGAATAATTATATATTCTCATATTGGCCGCACTTCACATTGATATATATTTTAGGACTAGTTGTTTGGTTTCCACTCACACTGTAGTTACCCATTTAATAATTAATTCTTTAAGTTTTGTAATGATTTATTTTCTTTTAATTGCATTTATTTTAATGTGATCTCGTTGCATGACACAGCCTAGCTAACTTTGGATCTTTGCTGATTAAGTTACTTACAGTTTAGCTATTTATATGTCTTTAGGCAGGGTTCATGCTAAAGAGATCTCTCTTTGCTAAGCACTTATGGAGAGTGTGGCAGTTACAGGAGTCATTTGACGCTGTATTTATAACTTTTTGGAATATTATTATAATCTCTATTATGATTTCAATGCCACCTAGATTGGGCACAATTCTTTTTAACAGCCAGAATTTACCAGGAGACCATCACCCCTGGCAAAGTGAGTCTAACATTTATCAACTCTGCCAAGATCAAAGGAGGGATCTTGCTAGTTTGCCCTCAGGCAAGTGAGCATGCTATTTCAGTAATCCGAGGACAGGACACTCAGAATTACCCCTGGTGCAGGTAGAAATAAGGACCTTGTGGGCACCATCTAGATTGTTTGAAGTCCATGAAATCATGATGTGTTTCTCCCCATGAATATACATCCTTAAGATGCATTGCTTCACACCAGCCTGCAGGGGAAATGCTGAGGTGCTCCACACAAAATCCAGGAACAGGGTCATGGATTCCCTTTATCCCAGGGAATTGGTGGCCTGTAGATGGATAAAGATGAAAATGCTTTACTTACATAGGTTCTGGCATACAAATCAGCAATAGGAAGAACTCTGAACTTACTCTGAACTTAGGGTTCCTGGCTGGACCCTGGCCATGAGTAGGCCAAGATGGCTGCCACCACGTGTCAAGGTCCTGCAGAGAGAGGAAGGCGAAGCAGAGCAAGCAGAAAGGAGGAAATGGAGAGAGCCTGAGACAGAAGAAGCAGGCTAGTTTTATATCCCTGCAACCCAGACCTCCCCTCCAATGAAAAGCCATCAGGGTCAAATGGCTCAGGCAATTTCTCCCAGGACCTCACCTTGGCCCTTTGAGATGTTAATGTTGCCAAGCCAATATCTGCCCTGGAAATGCTTCTTGCAGGATAAAGTGAAGGAGTAGTTTCTGGGGTAAACTGTATAATACAAAGGCATGCATCTGTGCCAAAAGATTCTATAGTGAGTTAAATATTTTTCCAAGCCTTCACAAAAGTCTTGTCTTTTTATTTCATGGTTATTATCTATATTAACTTTGAGTTATCAGAGAGCCATTCTTGATTGCTTGAAGGCAGACAGCATTTCTCTCTGGTCTAATTACTTAGAGATCCAGCGTGGCCAGGCAAATATACCGGTAAGATCTAACTAGTCCCACGATGATTGTGGCAACATGAGAGAATATTTATACCAGCCAGTATAGAATTCATGGTCAGATAAACTGCCATATTCAAACTGTCCTCCTCCTATCTACAAAGTGATCTGCGAGAAGCAACTCCAGGCCAGATGCGGAGGCTCTGGGCAGGTGTACTGCAAAACCACCCCTCAGCTCTCTCTCTCTCTCTCTCTCTCATTCATTCACTCACTCTCTCTAGTGTTTTGACAATCTCTGAGAAAGGGAGTAGGCTCTGACATTATCATTTGTTTGGACCTGAAACAAAGAACAAAGTGTGGCACCATCTAATATCTACACCTGAAAGCTGATTCCTTGATTTTTGTTAACACAACTCACCCCACCCTGAAGAATTATAGCTCTTGGGCATATAAAGGGCTGACTTAGGCAGATCCTTCGATTTTGGTGGGAGTCTGGGCCTCATGAATGCATGGTCGGTGGTATGACCAAGAGCTAGAGGTCTGGGAAATCCCATTATCTTGGATTGTAGTAGCAGAGCTTGTTGTATTATTGGTAATAAGTAAAAGATTTTGAAACTGAGGGAACTCGTGGTTTGACACTCAATAAAAGGGAACACATTCCCTGATACTGTTGCACCTCTGCAGCTCCCGACATCCTCATGCTAAATTTTTATTTGCTCTAGAAAACACATCCCAGAATTTTCCATTTGTCAATGAATTTTAGCAGACCTTTATAAATATTTGATAGATAATATTAGGTGCATAAATAGATAAATTAAACATTACTTTTAATGAGCTAGCAGTGATTTAGCAATACAATTTTATAAACAAAAATACAGTTACATATCAAACAACATCACAGGAAATTATATTTTAAAAATATGTAAAAAGGCTAAATTCCTACTAAAGAGTTAAAAAAAAGTATCAAACAACGACCCACTTGAGCCTTTATTTTAAGTATTAAGGTTGGTAAAAGATGGCTCATGTTCTGTCATGGCTATGTTTTTTTCTGCTTTTCTTTCCCTTATTTTAGGGTGGAGTTTGGGGGCAATGTTGGGTGACATGCTCTACTGAGCCATAGTTACTGCTAAATTTAGCTTATGCTAAGAACTGCTCCCTACCTTTAGGAAATCTCCGAACAGACACAATGGAAGCTTGGGCAGAATTGGATGTATTTCATAATTTTATACAGCATAAGTATTCTTATTAGGAATCTTGCTTGCTCCAGTTCAATACTCTTTCTATTCCCACTGGTCTCTGCTAGGGACATACATGTAGATATTCCAAGAGTACTTGGCCATGTTGGATCAACCATAATGTAATCAGTTCTCCTAGTTCAAAAGATACATGCCAGTGTGCCTCCGGGGGAAACCGAGCGTGTCTCTGATTCTTAAGTTAATGGCAACGTTAATTATTCTAACAGATTTGGACCTTAGTGGGATCTAGAGTCTGGAATCATCTGACTATATATTCATGGTAAGATGTATTAATGCCATTCTCCATAAATTACATTCTGAACTGCTTTCTGGTTCAGAGATATACAGCCCTCCCCACCCCCACTCTGCTATGGAGTTTGTATCAGGGAATTAGGTCTGGAATTGTGAATCTTGAGCCAAAGGGCCCAGAAGGGCATGTCACACAACAGGGGAACACCAGACTATGCTCAGGGATTACTCCTGACTCTTTACTAGAAATGACTTCTCTTGGTGTTTGGTGGACCATATGGGCCTGAGAATTGAACCAGTGTCCACTACAAGCAGCCCAAATACCCTACCCAATGCACTGTCGCCTCTAGCCCCAAATTATTACTTCTTGAGATAATTCAACTTCTTTCTGTTAAATATAGTTATGTGAATTTCTATGAAAGTATAATAAGAAAAACTATGGATTATTTTCATAAACTGCATTCCTTAACTATCTATGCATTTCTATCTTTCAGTGTTGCATTCTGCTTTTCCTAATTCATAATGTTGCTGCATATTTGAATTAAAATTATCATAATTATTATTCTTCTCTCCTGAACTAACTTTACTGTTTCCTTGATGGTTATTTTAATAAACCTGATGAGCTTGCCTAATAAACTCCCTCTTCTTCACATTATAGCATGTTTCTTAGTAAGGAACAATGTGTTATGGGGGTAAAATAACAGACTCTGCACAAGACTGCATAAATCTAACACCTGGTTCTATAACTTATTAGTTGAGTATGCTTCAGCAAATTATCTACTCTCTCTGAAGCTTTGTTTTTCACAGATAAAAAAGTAATACAAAAAAAATTTAATGTCATTGTTGTTGCAAAAACTACATGAGTTAATTTGTGCTAAATACCAGAAAAGTTACTTAAATTTCATATACGGAATATCACTGTGTCACTGTTTTCCTGTTCATCATTGATTTGCTCGAGTGGGCACCAGTAACATCTCCATATGTCCTGTCTCATGCTAATGGAACCCAAGGGCATCTGCTTGCTACAGGAGCATAAAGTGCTTCAAACCATTCCATCAGGTCACGGAATGAGGTCTATAATTGTTACTGTTATTTGGCATATATAATACGACACGGGTAGCTTGCCAGGCTCTGCAGTGCAGGAGGCATACTCCTGTAGTCATCTCTAAATCCAGCATTTATTGATGAACCACGTGGCCCCACTAGCTGGGCTGTGATAGGCTCTTCTGCTGGGTGGAGTTCTGACGAGAGGGAAGTCCGGATGTGGAAAATGGGAGGAAATGTCCTCATGGAGGCGGGGGGGTCGTCCTGGCTTCTTGCGACGCTCTGCTGGGGTGGGGGCCAGTACTAGAATCCGCCTTTCCTCTGGGTGCCTCCCAGAGTGGCTGGGCACAGGGAGAGTCGGTAGCAGCTCTGCCCATGTCTGTGAGTCACATATGTCACTTTATTTGACTCTAATGTACCTACAACAAAATTCACTTACTTGAGCAGTACAGTTTGACGGGTTAACCATCACCCCTCAACAAGTTCCTGTCTGGTCCCCCCATCTGTGGAGCAAGGATCAGGGACTGCCTTCACTATAGTTTTCCCTTCTCAGAATGCTTCCCCACCTTCACTCTAAGTGTTATAGAATTTACTATAAAGACATAAAGATGTTATATCTCTCCTTTGTAGGACTATAAGTACTTCCAAATCTCCCATTTACTTTGATAATTTTATTAACTATTGGACATGTACCTACCTCTAAATATCCTTGAGAGAACTCTATGTATTTGTCATCTTTCTCATTTTTAGTACTATAATGATAGAATGGCCAGAATACAACACTTGCATGTAATGTACATTAAATAGATAAGTGAATAAGAGGATTAACTAATTAATTTAAATATAAGAAGCATTCCCCAGTTGCATTTATTATTATTAGACTGATTTTTAGTGTGCAAATGACAATTTCTTTCCCTCTATAATCTCATGCTATTTTCATTTTCCCGATTTTATTACATTTAAATTAAAATCAGAGTAAAATATTAATTTATTTTAAATTTTTTGATGTAACCCTGAGAAACAAATTTGCATAAATAATTCACATTCCCTCTAGAATACAGGTGCAAATGGCATTTGATGAAAGTATAGTCAATGACGGTATTAAAAGCAATTCCTCAGTCTTTCATTATTAAAACAATGAACCTAGTTGTTATTGAAACTAATTTGCAGATATAATTTTTATAAAGCTAAGAGGTTCAAAAGGAGTTATTAATTATTTTCAGCACAAAGTTTAATGTTCAAACTTTAAGATAAGATTGTGTACTTTCTTCCATTAATTTATTCATGGCAAAATGGAATTTTTTATCAAGTCAAAGTTCAAGCAATTTTTAACAGATTTATCAAAAAATTCTGATCTTTGGTAGGTAGAATTCCTTGTGGGAATGCTCTGTTATGGAAATCTAAAAATAAAATAGACAATGTAACTTATAATTAGGCAGGTGTTAATTACATTTTCTAATTGAACAACAGAAAATGTGCTTAATTTTGGCTGAAGTAATGCATACTCTATTTTTAAACTTAACTTTCTTTATACTATTAAACAGAATTAAAATAAAAAGTAAAACAAACAAGTTTTTTAGAAGTTCTTACGGCAATTTTATTTGTATTTGAATTATATATGTATGTTTAAAATCACAAGTTTTGATGGTATTATTATCTGTAATACACACATAGAATTATATATATATATACATATGTGTGTGAGTGCATATATATGTGTGTACATATATATTACAGAAAATTCCATTCCTGCATTGACACCTTTTGTGATTTCTTAAATGCTGAAAAGTGTTTTGACTATTAAATTGTCCACAGGTATTTATGTTTTCTATATAAAATAAGTATTTTTTTGGGTTTGTTGAAGTTAACACTTCAGAAGACACTGTAAAAAATAATTTATGTCAGTTGATTATTGCCAATTATGTTGAGATTAAGAAGGTTTAATATATATTTTAATTAGTCTATGATAACCCATACTATCAACACAAAGATAAAACAATTAAAATAAAATAGAAAGAGGATTTATGCATTGCAGGGACTGACTTATCAAAAAATTTAAATTCTTTTCTAAAAAATAAAAAAAATTCAAGGCATTATAGTATTATTTTAAGAAAATTTAAATTTTTTGGTACATGTACTACCAATTTTATCTAATTCATGATTTAAAATTAAGCTCATTTATTAATTATAATAAATAATGTAAGGTTACCTACTTGTCTCATGTAGTAAAATTAATAAAATTATCATATAAAACTAACTAAATAATAAATCAATTGATGTTTGTAAAATAACTTTTCATTAATTCAGATGAGAAAATTATTAATTTTAGACCTGATATCTTTTAGATTTTTTAGTCAATACTTTTAGAGGTCTTAGACATTTAAAAAGATTACATATAACTAACTCTAAATGAAATTTGCATTTTCAATTGTCCTAAGCATTTATATATTCTGTTAATTGACATCTTTGCTGCTTTAAAATAGGTGGACATGTCTTTCTTATGCTTAGCAGCTCAACTGTCTTCATATGCAAATAAAAGAAAATCAGCATAAATTATGGAAATTTATTATCTCATATCTGGAATCCCAGATGTGCGGATTAATTGCATGATACAATTAATGATCAGTTTCTACTCATATTTTATGGGTGGACCAGCCCTCCTTGTCTGTTGGCAAGCATTCATTAAGGAGCCATGATTTTCAGTAGTGGATGCAACAAGATTCTTCCCTTAATGTCTGATAGGGTATGTCTTTTAAAATTCCCAATTTTAGACTGAAATGTCTTCCTTTTGTCTTCATTTTTTTTGGAAAAGAATCAAGTTCTCCTTCATTATATCACTTGCATATCAGATAAGGCAACTACACAAATATGTCATTCTCTTTGGAGAGAGTGTTGTATAAGTGAATACTAAATAACATAGTGGCATCATTTTAGAAATCAGATAGTACATAGTACTGAAACTAGCATTTAATATTGTGTAAAGTGAAAGCTAATATAATTGTAAAATAAATGAAAATTCTTTTGATTATTAAACAGAGATCAAAAAGGATAATAATCAAAAGGAAATGAAAAAATATATGGATGTCTGAATATTTCTCCATCCATCAGAAGATGTTCTCACACCTCTACTGTGGAAGTTATACTTCTCTATACATCTCTCCCTTCTCTTCACCTCAGTTCTAGTAGGTGCTGAGGGACTCTGCATGGATACAGTGTATTCAGGGTTCTTGTTAACATCATTCATCTTTATTTTGAAAACATTCATTAAATTCAATGGGTCCTTACATATTTTGTTTGTTTGCTGTGGGCTTCACTAAGCAGTACTTGGCTCTTATTCTGGCTTTTATGCTCAGGGACCAATCCTGACTGGATCTGGGGAATATGTACGATGTCTGGGATTGAGCCTCGGTCAGTCGTGTGCAACACAAGAACCCTACTATCTCTCAGGGCCCCAAAGTTTATTATATTTTTAAATCTGTAATATTGCAGAAATAAAGAAAAATTACCCTCCATATCAGATCTACACATGAGGAATGCTGCTGAAAAACAAACATCTCACAAGGTAACACTTCTTTAGACAACTAAAACAATAATCATAATGCACTATATCTGTAACAATGACTTCTCACAGTACATTTTTTTTAAACTCAGAACTATTCATTTTATTGTGCCTCATGGATCATGCTCAGGGAATGACTTTTTAATATTTTTTTATATTTCTTGTTTGATATTGTAAATAAAAGCAAAATTACAAGACCATTAAAGCCTAATACAAAGGGAGTCTTCTAGATATTCTTTCTGATTGTATAGCGTATGGATGCTGCTACGATGTATAAGAGAATTCGAAGAGCAGAAATGCTTAGGTAAGAAAAAATAGATTCAGTTCCAAATCTTCTACCCAGCCAAAATGTTGTCTTCATTAGAACGGAACATCATTTTCCTATTTCTGTACTCATGCTAATGTTGGCAGTAAGGGTAGTAACAAATTAGTCAGTCATTTGTAAATTAATAAAATGTCTCAAATGATTTAGAGATAAGAATTTGTCTATATGTTATTTTCTATCCCAAATGATACATTATTTATTTTAATATAGATCTAGATGAAACAGCTTTCTGGGAAGATTCTGTTTCTTTCTACAAGAAATTATGTGATTATTACTCACTAGAATGTTATTTTAAAAACCATTTTCAACCTAATTAATTAAAATGTTTTAAATTTAATATGCTAAGGTTTTTATTTATATATTTTTCCTTTTATTCAATACTAAAGCATCATATGAATACTTTAGAAGTGTTTTAAAGATGTAAAATATTTTTAAAGATCTGTCACAGATGGTATTTATAATAATATTCTGAATTATTCTGTTTAGTTAGCTATAACAAAAAGCTATAAAATTATAGTATAAATACTAGAAATTCATTTTCTTGGTTTATGTACTTCTGTAGGTTTATGGCATGTTTGTTTACTTGCAGATAGTAGCCTTCTAGCCATCTGCTCACAAGCTGTTTATTTGGTAGAATGTTAATGAGGAGTAAGTGAGGGAGAGAGAAAGGAAGAGAGGGAAATACAGAGAGAGACAGAGAGTAAGAATTGGAAAGAGAGTGGAGACAAAGTTTTATTTTTTATAAAATAATAACTTTGGAGGATTCCGACCTCACGTTTATGATTTAATTTGCTGCTGAAAAGTCATTATACCCATTTATACTGATTTGGGGTTTGGGTGATTATGTTTTCAAATATGAATTGGGAGGGGGCAACACATTTTAGTCTATAGCATATATTATTTTAAACATTTGGCAATAAATAAAATGAAAATACCATCTTGACAAAAACAGCATAAGTAATGTAATGGGCTTGTTGGAATTAGATTTATTTAAGTAAATAAGTGTGTAACAATAAAAGAGCAATCAACATGCTTTCTTCTACACAAGGAAATATATTTCTCACAAAAACATATACATGCATGGAATAATTATGTTCTATTATCTTTGATAATATGTAAAGTTTAGGTCATTTTAAGACATATTGCACATTTTACCATAATGTAAACCTATATGTGAAGATAAGAGACTAGAAGTCAATTTATTAAAATGTTGTGAACTTGATTTAGACATCAAAATATCTGACATCAGATATGAGCTCCTCCTACTGCATTACTTCTGGTGAACTATAAAACAAGATGTTAACTGGATTTTTTCTTACTAGCTGAGACTTTTTAAACCTTTCGCACACAACAACCTTTGCAGTAATTTAAAGCTATTTTCTCACATACTCGTGAGTACTAGGCTTCTGAAACAAGTTGTTCGTGCCTCTTAATTTTATGTGTGCGTAATAGTAACATCATTGTACTTTTCTTTTCCCCCACTACCCCCTGTAATGCAAATGAAGAGAAAACACCCTGCTAACTCATAATTAACACTGGAAGAGAGACACTCCAGACCCACATCTGGACCACTTTCCCCACATGGAAGCAGCCCATGGAGTTCAGAGCGTGGTAAAGGGCATGACCAGTCCCTGGTTGAGTCCAACAAAGATCCAAGGGTTCCCTTACATGTGTGGGGAAGGGTCATGATGGCCCAACTTGGAGCAGGGATTGGGCTCCACCTCCCATTCCTGCACCTCCATGTCGGTGGGGTGGGGCTGCGGGCTCCTAACCACCACAGACAGCAACCTGGGAAGAGAGACACTCCAGACCCACAGCTCCTCCAGCACGTGGCCTCTCTGTGGCCGTGCAACAGACTTAGATAGTACTGGATGTTAGGACCAGGTCCTTCCCAGGATCTTTAACATTTATACACTGTATACAGTTCTAGGCTGGTTTTAGCCATGGCCTGTTATCCCAGTGAGCCTAGCAAGAAGCCAAAGGAAATCCTACATAATGAGGGCAGTTATTCTCAATATCTGGACTCCACAGCTCCTCAGAGCTCCACCCAAGAGATCTCCACCCACCTGATCTCTTCCTGTTGAGGTTCATCAATAAATGCACGAGATGAGAGCCTTCTACTGAGAGTATACCACATACACAGCAGAACCTGGCAAGCTACCCGTGTAGTATTTGATGTGCCAAAAAACAGTAACAATTAAA
Source organism: Cryptotis parvus (assembly GCA_021461705.1). Taxonomy (NCBI): domain Eukaryota; kingdom Metazoa; phylum Chordata; class Mammalia; order Eulipotyphla; family Soricidae; genus Cryptotis; species Cryptotis parvus. The sequence continues at coordinate 53,147 of JAJIBD010031297.1, forward strand.
GACCTCATTTCCATGATCTGAAGGAATAGTTTGAGGCTCTTTGTTTCCTGGAGTGAGCAGATGCCCTTGGACTACACTTGCTTGCAACAGGACATATGGAGATCTTACTGGTGTTCACTCAAGCAAATCCATGAACAACAGGAAGACAAGTGATACAAGTGAACTCATAATAGTCAAATTACTGCTTATTGCTTGTCACCTGCCACTTGTCTTCCCATTGTTCATTGATTTGTTTGAGTTAGCAACAGTAATATTTTCATACATCCTGTGATGTAATAGTGTAGCCCAAGGGCACTTGCTCACTCCAGGAACATGAAGAGCTTCAAACAGGTCATTCAAACAATTCATTCAGGTCATGGGAATGAGGTCTATAATTGTTACTGGTTTTTGGCATATCAAATATGATACGGGTAGCTTACCAGGCACTGCCATGTGGGTGGTATACTCTCAGTAGTAGGCTCTCATCTTGTGCATTTACTGATCTAACTGGAAGAGATTGGCTTTTATTTGGGTGGAGCTCTGACAAGCTGTGGAGTCTGGATGTTGAAAATGACTGCCCTCATGGTGTGGGGATTCCTCTGGCTTTTTGCAAGGCTCTAGCGGGATGGCGGACCAGAGCTAGAACCCGTCTTCCCTCCCCAGGCACCTTGTGATCAGAGGAGCACAGGGAGAGCTGGTAGCAGCTTTGCCCCCATGTATCTGAGTATCTGGATCAGGCATACCTGGGCTTGAAGTAGGCTTCACTGTAGGGTGGGATTCTGATGAGCAGGACTTGAGATCTGCTTTTCCTTGGGTGGAGCTCTGAGGAGTTGTGGAGTCTGGATGTTGAAAATGACTGCCTTCAAGGTATCTGGGTTCCTCTGGCTTCTCTCCAGGCTCTATTAGGGATGGTGGGCCAGGACTAGCACCTGCCTTCCCTCCTGGGCACCTCATTACTTATCTTCTTGAAATTCTATAATATCTCCAGTTCATATTTCTTGTTACACTTTAAATATAGATAATTGGTTTATTTCTATCAATATTTCTAATAATTCTCAGGAACTTAATTTAAAGTAGATACAAAGTATCCTACTTACACTTTGACTTCCCTTCCTCAACATATCTCATTTTATGCCCTGAATGGGTGTATAAAATTATTTCAAAATGTAAATATTATTAAAATAATAATTCATTGAATAAGTTGGATAAATTAAAAATCTGCAAATGAACTAATATTTTAAGAAATTGTATAAGGAATACATAAATTATAAATAAGAAAGATAAAATAATATAGGAGTCAAAATAATAGGAGCATTTGAACCAAGAAGATGTATTTTAATAGCTCATCAGTAGCATTGATGAAGATCTAGTTAGATTTATTAGAACACAATTAGAATCAAACCAGATGAGTTAAGTAGCACTCAGATAGGCAGCTAGATAGTATAACAGGTTGGGTTCTTCCAGCTAGAAACCCTTGATACCCTCACTCCATATTTTCCCTAAGCACTGCCAGGAGTCATTCCTGAGCACACAGGAAGCAGTAACTCCTGAGCATCACTGGGTATGGCTCAAGCATCAAACTTCCTCCCAACTTCACAAAATTACACCTACCTCTAATTTTGCATGACATGTAGGTCATAGAGGTCATAGACACTGTATCACTGTCTTTCCGTTCATTATCTATTTGCTCTAGTGGGCCCCAGTAACATCTCCATGTGTCCTGTCTCATGCTAGTATAGCCCAAGGCTATCTGCTTGCTCCAGGAACATAAAGAGCCTCAATCCATTCTGGAATGAGGTCTATAATTGTTACTGGTATTTGGCATATCAAATACAACACAGGTAGCTTGCCAGGCTTGCCGTGCAGGTAGCATACTCTTGTAGTCATCTCTAAGTCCAGCATTTATTGATGAACCACGGGCCGCAGGTGGCCGAGGGAGCGGGGCTGTGATAGGCTAGTCTGCTGGGTGGAGTTCTCACGAGAGAGAAGTCCGAATGTGGAAAATGGAGGCCCTCATGGAGTGGGGGGTCGTTTGGCTTGTTGCAAGGCTCTGCTGGGATGGCAGGCCAGGGCTAGAACCCGCCATCCCTCCTGGGCACCTCGTGAGCAGCTGGGCACAGGGAGAGCAAGTAGCAGCTCTGCCCCATGTCTATCACATGGTGTAATATATGCAGTCAATTAATGTTAAAACATGTAAGCAGGATTCTTTCTATGATTAAGAAAGAGTGAGGATGTGGTTCAATAAGTGAGAAAGATTCTAGGCTGATTGAAATCTGATCAATTCCAATATCTATCACTCTAAATGAGAGCACATTGATTTGATGAACATTTATTGAGTGTTTGCTATATTCCAAGAGAAAAGCCTTTTAGTTGATTTCCTCTTTTCAAGAAACCTCTGATTTACTGAAACGGTAAAATGATATACTTAACATTTTCAACCCAGTGACACATTTATATTATAATAGTTCTGAAATATAATTTGTATATGCTCAGAGACAAGTTGCTGCAATAACTGAGCTTCATTTATCTTCTGATTTTTCCTAGTATTATTCAAATTACTATTTCACTTAAAAACATACCTATAAATATTTATAAAATGTAAAAAGTTTCACTTACAGATTTGCAAATATGGAAAAAGTTTGTATATGCCACTTATAGAAACTACTTCAAGTCTTTTTCTCAAAGCCAAAAGGCCTTAATTACTATAATTCATAGATTTCTGCTATTTATTCAGTATCCTATTAATTTTATATATATATATACACATATATACACATACACTTGATGTTGCATTTAATCTTTATTTAAAAATCTGTTTATCTGTTTTTATTTATGTATCATGAATAGTCACAAACATGCTAGTGACTAGTTTATTTTGTGCTAGTTTATTTTGTTACTTTTAAGTTGTTTTTGTATTGCTTTTGACTTTGGGATCAAACTTGGTAGAGCTCAAGGTTTTCTTCTAGCTCTTTGCTATTGAACCACGGTCATTCAAGACAAGAACCTAAACCTTGTATTATCTGTCTGGCCCTAATTTCTCTTTTTTTAGCTTTTAGAAATGAGTATTTCAGACTGCAGAGAGATAGAAGACAGGGTAGGGCACTTGCTTTACACATGGTTAACCAGCATTCAATGCCCTCGACCTCATAATAGCTCTCAAACTGCACCAGGTGTGATCCCTAAGGAAAGACCCAGGACTAAGTTTTGAGTACAGTTAAGTATGTTCCCAAAACAAAACAAAACAAAAAAAAAAATAACTGACTGTGTTTGTGGGGTGGGTGGCTTTGAGTTAGGGGACACATTTTGTGGTGTTTGGAGATCAATCTTGTACTGCTCAAGGTCTGTCAAGATGCTAGGTATTGAACCCTGCACTATGGCATGCAAATCAGCAGCTAAGTCTGTTGAGCTATATCTCTGGCTTTGAAATTGACTATTGACAGAATAAAAGTATTTCTCAAAGCAGCTTGCAATGCTAATAAAACACAGATACTTTGTTTTCTATTAATGTGACATCAAATCACAATTGATGTTATTTAAATTGTGTATCATATGACTGGAGTCAGAAGTCTGAAATGGTTCTCTACAAACTAGAGTTTCTGCAGGGAAGTCCTCTGAAAAGTACTCAGAATATCTTTTCACAGAATCCTTAAGTTCTATAATTGTATAATGCCATCTATGATTAATGTGATAAAGAACATTTTATAAATAATGTTTATATATATATATCATTATAATAATGTTTATAAGAAATGTCCCCAATTTTCCTCAATAAAGAACAGTTAGGCAAAAAGTTGTCACCCCTTTCTTAGCTTAAAACTTACATTTCAACCAGATATTTGAATATTTCATGAAATCTGAATAACAATATATATATAACAGTTTTGGAGATTTAGTTTTTGGGATTTAGTGGTTAATCTAAGAACTATTCTGATTATCAGATATTCATAATGATTTTTTCTTGAGGACAATTTTATGTGTTTGCATAAGAAAGGGACTGAGAGGAAGGGTCAAGACCTCACATTAGCATCTCTTAAACTGAAGCCTAGGTGTGGCTCACCTGGAATTTGCCCCTAAAAGCTGGTTTTGAACTTGGGTTACCAACCCTGCCCTCAGGAAAGTCAGAAGCTTTTTGCAGGACAGACTGGGATAGACAAAAGCGCTTGATCAAAAGGCACATAGGTGTGTGTCTGTGTGTTTGTGTGTGTGTGTGTGTGTATGTGTGTGTGTGTGTGTGTGTGTGTGTGTGTGACTTCTTGCTTGATCTGAGCACATGGTCTGGCATCTGATGACAGTTCTGGGTTTGTGGAGGCCCAGTGTGTTGGTGGCAGAGTGTGTGAACAGCCTCGAAACAAGAAAATATTTTTTTTTTTTTAAAGGTGTTCATTTTGTTTGTTTGTTTCAGCTAAATGGAGTCACTGCTGTAGAACATCCAGAATTAGTGGACTTTGATATGGTTTTATGAATGAAAAAACTTGTTTTGTGTATCTTGGGAAGAAATGAATGCTTTTTTTTTTTTTTGAGGGACTAAAAGTTCACTAAATTGTTGGTCCCTGAAATACAGACTTTTGTGCAGTAAAGCTGTTTACTAATTATTTCTTGTTCACACACAGTCAATTCGGTGGTGGGTTCCACTTCCCTGCCTAAGTAAAAATCTTCGTGATTGTGTTGGAGCCCTTGCTCTGTTTGTCTGCTTCCCCCCTCGGATGGCAAAGAACCACACTCATAAGGCAATAACAAACAGGGTTTATTCCAGCTAGCTGAGGCAGATCGCTTTACTGAGACATGCAGGTCCTACTGAGAACGTTCTACCCCGGGAGAGGGCAAGAAGGGGATTATATAGGCCTTCCAAGGCCATTACATGTGCCACAGCCCACACAAATCCATATAGCCAATAAACTTAAAGAAAAACGTGTTTCAAACATTTCATCCAAAAAAAGGTTAAGAAAGTCAAGAGAAATGTTTTATCCTTAAAAGGTCATGCAACTTAAAAATGACAGAGAAGTGGTCTGTCCTGTTCCAGTCATGTGCTTAACCAACCTGGAGGATGTCCTGTCCTCAGCTGGTGGTAACGCCTATACTATCCAGATGACCAGGATAGATATGCGTGGTTGGGGGAATCAAGGTGATCTTGAGTGAGACTTGTTTATCAAGGCCCCAGGGCTTACATAGTTGGGGCCTTAACAGGATCTAACAATTGGTTCAGGCAGAGACAGGAGTTCAAGGGACACAGGAATGTCTGTGACATGAACGCACCAAACTTCCATCAGTGGAAGAACAAAAGTGATACATCTTGATTCTTACTGTTAAAGTTAGTTTATAATTCACAATATTCCCATTATTCTTGGTGAAAACAACAAAGATGCTTGCATTAAGGTTAAGGTTCTGTGTGTATGTTTCCAGAGTCAACAGAGTATAAAAGTTTATCTTTCAATTTATATTGTTAGATAAGGAAAAGGAAACACTGTATTTTATTATAACCCTGCATTCGGGGGACTCTTTTTATTGTTATTTGCTGCATAAAAGTCTTCTCGGTCAAAATTCACTAAATTAATTATTCAAGACAAAGAAATCTCACTGATGGATCTTGTCAATATTTATTCCCTCAGATCATCCAGCTTTTCTCATGCAGATTGCTTTAAGTCATAAAGACTAAGGGTTCTAGCTGGAAACATGTGACAAACAAATTAATAATTCAAGACAACATGTTACTGATGGTTAAGTATCAATCAGATGTTAGGATTCAGCCTTAATTTTAATAAAATGAAATTTTAATGCAATGATCCTAGAAAATTCTCGTCGAGGCAGCTAACTTTTAAATACATTTCTTTAATGAACCGCTTGTCTATGCCTTTCCTTTGTTTGGTATATGAGAAAGTGCTTAACTTCTCATGCACAAAATTCATAAAGAATTGCATGAAGTACAATTTAAGATGAAATTTAGTAAGTAACATACATTTGTAATGGATAAATTGCTTCTTTCCTCTATTCTGATGACCTATTTTATTTATAAAACTAAGCAGAATTTGTTCATTTAAAAGTCACACTCGATACAGTATAATTCAACTAGAAAACAATTACTTATCGTTGATTGACTCATTAAAAATGGTGACTAAACATAGAGCAACGTATCAAAATATTGTCACAATCATGAATATTGGCCTGAGTGACAGAGAGACAAACAGGCAACCTGCTTTACATCCTATTAAAAAAAATCACAAATTTTAAAAATAGTTTTAAAAAAATTGAAATATTTTCTTATACATTACTTTCTAGCATTGCTTGATGAAATAGCTAAGCAAAATTAGAGCAGCAATGGGCTGGAGCGATAGCCCAGCGAGTAGGGCGTTGCCTTGTACGCAGCCGGCCTGTGCTGGCCCAGGTTCCATCCCGGCATCCCATATGGTCCCCCAAGCAACGCCAGGAGTAATTCCTGAGTGCAGAGCCAGGAGAAACCTCTGAGCATTGCCGGGTGTGACCCAAAAAAGCAAAAAAAAAAAAAATAGAGCAGTGCTTTAACAAATTTGTATGTATCTGTTCTTTTCTCTTTCATTCAACTAAAATAAATTTGCAAGAATTGTTTTTGAAGAAATGAAATGACACATGAATTCTGGCATAACCAATTAAAAAGGGTTTCCCTTTGAGATTCATTTTAAAATAGCAGCAGAAGGTTTGCTAACATTTAAAGAAAATACTATTAATCATTGTCACCAGTCTGATAAGTTTTAGTTTCAAATTATAGATGATAAAGCTAAAGTTATGATTGATGAAAAGAAAATAATTGCTATAGTTACTCACTAGTCCAATAAGTTTCAAAATACAGAAGAGGCTTTAAAATATGTTACAGGAAAAATAAATTTCAAACTTAATCATATAAAAAGTCTTTTTGTATGTAATATGACAATTATATATGTATATGATATATATATATATATATATATAGAGAGAGAGAGAGAGAGAGAGAGTTTTATTACTAAGTATAAACCCGTGTGATGGAATAAAACAAATTTGAAAAGAACCAATCTATAGAGTGGTGGAAAATAACAAGTCAAACACAATCAAATCAAGAATTTTTGGAGAACTGAAGAAAGAGTTCAGGCACTTGTCTGCACTATGATTCACTGAGCACTACCTAATAGTTCCTGAATGCAGAGCCAGGGATAACCCCTGAGCACCAACAGGAGTGACTCAGAAACTAAAATAATAGCATAAAATGTTTAAAAATAAGGTTCAATAGATTTTGAAATTATTAAAGCCTGAAGCAATGGAGAGAGTAGAATATTTGCTTTGTCTGAGGCTGACCCGGGTTCCATCCCTGGCATCCTACAGTGTCCCCAAGGAGAACCAGGAGTAAATCCTGAGTGCAGAGCTAGGAGTAACCCCTGAGTATTGCCAGCTATGACCCCCAAACACAACCAAACAAAAAGAAACATGACCTGCCATGCTGGAGCAATAAAACAAGAGGCATAGTGTTTGCCTTGCCTGTGGCCAAATGGGTAAAATTCCTGGCAATTCTAGAAATGATCCCAAAACATAGAGGCAGGTGCCCAAAGCCCTGAGCACCACTAGCGCTTCCAAAACCACATTTCCCCCATTAAAAATAAAGACAACAGTTTGAAGTGCCTGTTGTTTAGCCTACTGATACTTTATATGTATAGTGCTTTCTCTTAAAACTAATCTCCCAATATTTCTAGTCTTTGGGTGGGAATTATTATTTTTAAGTATATTATATCACTGTGAGATATACCATTACAAAGGTGTTCAACATTTCATTGACTTTTAGTCATACAGTGTTAAAGCACCTATCCCTCCACTTGTGCACCCTTCCCAACACCAATGTCCCCATAACTTTATTTTTTCCTAACAGCTACATTGTAGTTCATTGGGTAGATGTACCGTAGTTTCTTTATCCAGTCGTCTGTTCTTAGCACTCAGGTTGTTTCCATATTCTACTATGAATAGTGCTGTGATGAACATAGAAGTACGGATGGTGTTCCTGCTCTGAGTTTTTGGGCTCCCAGGGTATATTTCCAGGGGTAGTATTGCTGAGTGAAATGGGAGCTCAATTTCTAGTTTTTCGAGGAATGTCCATATTGTTTTTCCAAAAAGACTCGACCAGTGTCTAGTCTTTTTAAAATTTTCCATTTATTTGAACTCCATGATTTACAAAGCATGAAGTTTTTTTCACAGTACTGTTGTTACAAGCATTTATCATTCAACACCAATCCCATTACCAGTGTGCCCCCACGACCACCAAAGATCTTCCTTTCCTACCCTTCGCATCTACCCATACCTGCTCTACTAGCCAGCATTACTTTTATTGGTTATTGCAATGTATAAATAGTAATGATATTGATAAACATCATTAGCTTTTCCTGGGTTGTTACATGCAAATTCGGATCATTATTATTTCACATTTTCACAACTACTGTTTGGACCTATCCTGAGCCTATACTGAATATTCTAACTTATATTGCTGTGTTAGAGCGAATTTGCTGATATGGTCAAAAAACAGATTCTTAGAAAAGTTAATAGGGATTATTAAATCTCAACCTAGACCCATTGGGCCATTTGGTCCCCCTGTATAAGAAATTACTGCTATGTTCTTCCAGAGTAGAAATTGTGCCCACACACTGCTTTTTTTTTTTTAATTGAGAAGTCACCTGGCCTCTGAGTGGCCCCGCCAATGTCCTCTTGGAGATTCTAGATGCATTCGCGGTCCATGGCTGGAGTGAGGTTGCAAGGCCCTGGGAGAAGTTCTTTGTGGGGGCATGCAACCTTCTGGCGGGAGGGGATTTGGGGGAGGGACCTGAGTCCAGTCTCTAAGAAGTCCTCAGGAATCAGCTGTAGGTGACTCACATACCTGAGTTTGAAAACTGACTTCTCTCATGGATGAGGCTCTTTCGAGCAATGGAGTCCAGCCTCAGAAGTAGTTGCAATAGAGAGTGTTGTTCTCTGGCTGTCCAGGCTTTGTCGAGACCAGCCAGTCCCCAGCCCGTTGACCTCAGGATCGCCCCTTTTTCATCCCGTTGCTGCAGCAGTGGGCTGGAATCATGTCTGCAGTTTGTTGGTCCTCTTGGAGATTTCCAGATGTTGTGTGTGATCCATGGGTGGAGAAAGACTGCAATCCAGTTCACATTCTTGATGTGCATTATTATCAATTACGCTCTTAATAATGATTTGAAATATTTGATTATGCTACTTTTTAAAATTCTAACTTGCAGGCCGAAGCAGTAGTCTAGAGAAGAAGGCCTCTGCCTTGCATGCGGCTGACCTGAGTTCATCCCGGCGTCCCATATGGTCCCATGAGCACCATCACGAGTAATTCCTCCATGCAGAGTCAGAAGTAACCCCTGAGCATCGCCGGATGTGACCCAAAAAAGCAGAGCAAAATAAAAAAAAATTCTAACTTGTTTTGCAAAGTAAAATGTATAATTAAAAATATAAAAACAATGGGGAAGTTTGGAGACAGTATACTTAATAAATATTGATATTCATAAATATATTACGCTTTAAGGCCAGGAAGGTAGCTCAAGTGTAAGGCACACATGTTGTCAAAAGCAAAGCTCTAATTTTGATTCCTAAACATAACAATCAATTTCAATTAGCATGATTCCTCAAAGATCATAAAAGAAACTGCAGCTTTGATTTTTAGTTTTCAGCTAGCATTTTCTATCATGTCTTATTTCATATCTAATCAGTTTTGTCATCTCCCATCATATTATTCCAGCCAATCTTCCCTGAGGATAATTTTAAATGAATGTGTGATTTTAAAATAAAATTATCTTAAAAGTTTCAAATATCCTTCTATTGTCTGTGGAAGAAAATTCAAATCCCATAGTCAACCCTAGATGTGCCTTCATATCTGGTCTTCAATGAACTATATTAGCCTTATTATTTGTGTTATCTTTTGGTTCTGCTCAAGCCACATGGTTAAGACTTACACAATAATTGCTAACAGTTATAGAAATTATGTGCTCATTAACACTATGCCCTAGAACATGAGGCCACCTTTTTCTAAAATGATCTCTTGTCCACCTGATAATAACCATTTGTTACAAGTGTCAGCTCAAAGGTCATCTCCCACATAAATCTTTGCCAGATTTTATATTGTAGTAATGTAGTAATATACAGTACAGGTAATATTTTCACAATTGTAATTCTTGTTACAGTACCACATATGTCAAACTCCAGTTTATAAACTTCTTTAGTATACTACAACATTTATTGATCCAAAATTTCTAGGATTTCAAAATTCTGAAATGAAATGGGTCCTGTATAAATTTGGATATGATTGTCCGTGGAGAAGAACCGTATGAAGGCATCGAATAAGAAGAATAGATGCTTTATTTTTTCCAAATATACCTTTGCATCTCCACAGGACAAATCCATGAACAGAAATTCAGGTATGATTAGGGGACCAGTTCAGGTATTGCATATTCCATGCAAGAAGCCCAGTTTTGATCTCTAAAATCCATGTTCCCCTGAGCACCTCCAGGAGTGACCTCTGATATAGAAAGAAGTTGTCCTTTAGTCCAGCACCACAGTGGAATGTTCCCAAGATGGAAGTTACTTATTTATTGCATAGTTATTGCTCCCCTATGTTTTCAAGTCTAAAATTTGGTTTCTAACCTATTATTGAATAAATGTCATATGTATAGTTCTGTTTGTCATTATGTTTAAAATATAAGCAGAGAAGCAAAATAAGCTTCAGTAGCATATGAATGTGCATTGTGTTACCACACACAGTCAACTTTGGGCCTAGAATTCTCACTTCATAGGTACAGTCAGTACAATTCTGAATTTCACCTTGTGTGGTTTGCCTAGAGTGCAGCGATTTTATAAGTATTGTCACCCAATGAATAACTGTAGGCACAAGGGAAGGAAATGGTAGGTGAATTTTCCAGGCAGCGATGTGGTAAAACTCATCTCCTGAACCAAACAGTTCATCTTCCAGTGATACAATGAAGAAGTCAGCTCTGCTCTATTCACATTGTTTCTGAGGTTACATCGTGAAGAGGGAAAGAACTTCTCTGTGAGATAACATGCAGTAGATAGCCATTGGTGGTGGCCTATCATCTGTCTTGCAGACTCTCATGTGTGCACCATTTTTACAAAAAATGGATGATGTTTGACTAGTACCAATTGATGTCCGCTGGAAATAGAGTCTACTCTCTGAACTGTTCAACACAACGGTAATAAAGTGTTGGGGCTTCATGAATCACTGAAACAGTAACCAAATGCTTTTAAAGAACTGCAAGTTCAAATGCACTAGATAGATCTCAAGAAAATAGACTCGAGTAAAATGTGAACCAAACACCTTTTAATGAGAGGTGCTACGACAGTGCGTCAGATAATGAAACTGTCATCTCAGCGGAGAATCTATGGCAGATGCTTAAACTATGTAAAGACATACTTCAAAACACTGTAGGAAAATGTCCTATGTGCAAAATTCAACTGCAATGTATGCATCAATTTTTTTTGGTCAGACAAAAAGTAAATTGCCACAATAAAATGACAAGTGTTACTTTGGACTATTTAATATTAATGTGTTCCAATTTAGTAATAAATGATTTGTTAACTGATAGCAGCACGTCAATTTTATTAATAACAGTTATTTTCTGTTGTTTTTTGGGGTCCATATTCGGTGATGCTTGGGGTTTATTCCTGATGATGGCTGAGGAAGCATGAGGTGTGAGAGATCAAACCCAGGTCTCCCACATGCATAGTAAATATTAGCTCAGCCTTTGAGTTATCTATCTCCAGCGATCTGAAAATAATGATTAGACCACACTTTTTCAACAAAACTTGACATAAAATCTGTAAAAATTATGTCAGAAAACATAATAATGTATTCCTTCAATCACTATTATCCCCAAAGGAAAATACATCTTTCTTTTTGAATATATTTTGATTTTCCTGAGGCTTAATTTACATAAATGAGATTATGAATTATGCACTACCTGACTGACTTATTTTCTCTGCTTTCACTTTCTTTTATTTTCTTTTCCTTTTTTTCTGGATCACTCAGTATTCTAAGATTTTTATAGACTTTCTAAAAATTACCTAGAATTTTAGTTGATTTTAGATGAAACATTATTTTTCTACGAGTGAAACTCTGTCAGTAAGTAATAAAATAACAGAGAAATTTGGGGTATAAGAATAATGAAAGGACTTCATAAAAATCATGTACATTGCTTTTTCTATATTGGCAATCATTTCAATTTAAAGAAATGAGTGACTAACAGTTCTCTACTCAATGTTCCAAACTAAATGTTTTGGATGTAGATTTTTATAAGTATTGTTTATTTTTAGCAATGAGTCTGCTTTGTATGTGTGTGGCTTATTTAATGTTTCCCTCCTTGGAAGATTTTTCAAAATATCATTTTGAATGTAAAAATGTGACACTATATGAAAGTGGTAAATTATACTTTACCAAACCTTAGACATATATGTTCTTTTTATTATGATTTATTTAACAAATATCATTTTACCTAAAAATATTTTTTGTCTTTCCTATAGCCAGTGCATTTTTTTTTGGTTAGACCATGTTAGTTTTCTCTGATAGATTATTTTTAAGCCCAAATGCAATACAAAGACAGTAATACAATTTGTCAAATTAGTAGCAGGTCTGTAAGTTATATGAAAGATTATTTTGTGACTAATTGCATTAATACCTTTGGAAATGAACTGGCTGGTGTAATTTTCACACCGTACACTTTGAATTTGCTACAATCATATTGGGTATAATTGATGACTCCTGTTTTGTACTTTGAGTACCATTTCTTTTATTAGAGGACTTAGTTATTCCTATTGTCATTAGGGAACTGCTTGCAAAAATGACATATCCCTTTCCTTGTCTTATAACAGATACTCTGACATGGAATAAGAAACTAGAAATGCCAGCCTAAGAAGCTCACCAAAAATGCCAGAGAAGAAAATTGCAGGTGCTCTACCAAGAAGGTAATATCCTTTAATGGATCTTTTTGACTCTCTCTGAACTTGATTCGCTTTCCCCTAAGGTAGGCTGCAAACCACAGGAGAGAAGTCTAGAACCAAATAACCACAATTAACTTGAATTCTAGAACAGAATTCTAGAACAGTCCAAAACACCACAATTATCTTGACTGAACTTGCTACAGCCTGAAAAGCCTGTTTTCCTTACAAGCCTTAAATTTTGACCATGTGAAGAACAGTCACCCTTTTAACCAGCTTGCCCTTCTCCACTTGAATGCCTTTCCAAATTTTTTTTGACTTTTTAGTGTGTAGTCTGTCATTTCTGTCATTTCCATTTGCATTTTCCTCACTTCTTCGCTCATGTCCTCTTGTATTTTATTCATTTTGCATTCCATTGCTTCTTTGAGTTCCTTATGCATCCTTAACAATTCTTTCCGAAATTCCTTATCAGAGAGGTTATACAACTCATTGTATTGCTTGGCTATATCAATGAAAACTAACATGTTCTAACAAAAAAAAAATGCACTGGCTATAGGAAAGACAAAAATCTTTTTAGATAAAATGATCTGGACTAGTGACTTCACTCACAGAGCTTGATGGAATTTTGTGTTGCTTTATCATTATGACTATTGTAGGTTGGAAATGTGAGTTCTTGGGTGACTAGATAGTACAGTTAGTAGGTGTCTGGTCTGTTTGTAGAGTTTGGGTGGGTGGCAAGGATGTAGGAACAAAGGTTCACTGGTACCTCATGCAAGATAGGTAGGAAGAGGATCACGTGGGTGCACTAGCATTCATGCGGTTTTGAGTTTGGGGATGTGGGTGGAGATTGCAGACATTCCTGGAAGTGCAGGACCCAAGGGGGGTGAAACCAAGGCAGTTTGCCTTGGTTCCCGTTGATGGAAGTTCCGCTCTTCCCTGGGGCTGCTTGGGTCTGCGGAGATGCAAGGATCACACACACACACCCGTGGGGGCATTTCTTATCAAGTATCATCCACACGGCAGAGCCTGGCAAGCTACCCGTGTCATATATGATATGCCAAATACCAGTAACAATTATAAAACTCATTCCCATGACCTGATGGAATGGTCTGAGGCTCTTTATGTTCTTGGAGCAAGCAGATGCCCTTGGGCTCTACTAGCAGTGACAGGATATATGGAGATGTTACTGGTGCCCACTCAAGCAAATCGATGATGAATGGGAAGACAAGTGACACAAGTGTGTAGTCACCTTAGATAAATATTTTCTTAATATTAGGGATCCTGATATGATACTATCTTCTCTAAGTTATGTCTTTGAGAGACTTCTCAGTTATTACTACTACATTAAAGATAAAATGGAGTATGTTAATATGTTCTTTTAAACAGCCTGAATTTATCCTTTAAATATTAAAAACATTATAGTGCGTAGTTTGTGCTATCATTAATTACTGAAATCCTGGGAGCCACACTACAGTGAGTAGGAGGTTTGCCTTAACGATGGGGTTCCATCTCTGGCATTCAATAAAGTCCCTCAAGCACCACCAGAAGTATTTCCTAAGTACAGACCTAGTAGTTAGTCCTGAGCATTTACCCCCAAATAAACGTAAATATAATAATTTACAGATATCCATTATGGACGGAAGACCCCACTGCAATAATCACTCTGTGGAATCGCTTCTTGGCAGAGTTAACTGTGAAACACAAGAAAGGTTGACATGTGTGTACATGTGGCACTCTCTGCCAGAGGTCCAGGGACTTTCCCCTAGGGCTGCCTGTCCTTCAAGGTGTTGCAGGTGTGGCTGAGGTGCCCGACTGTAGTGGCAGGTGGCAGATAGTAGACAGGCTTGTCTCCACCCTGGGCTCTGCCCCATAGACCCTGGATGGTTGATGATCTGACATAGGAAAGGACTGAGTTACCTGGGATGAACCCAGAGCCATACAAAGCCTAGCAAGCTACCTGTGGTGTACTCAATATTCCCCAAACCATAACAATAATGTACCTCATTCTCAGCAAATGGAGATGTTACTGGAGCCCGCCGAAGCAAATTGATGAACAGCAAATTGATGAACATCGGGAAGACAAGTGATACAAGACAAGTGATCTATTGTGGAAAAGTGTGTCAGTCTTTTAGGGAAAGAGACTCTGAAGCAAAACTCAAGAGTTGAGTTATCCTGGAGCTACTTAGGGGCTTCCAATGCCCTGCCTGAGATGATCTGGGGATCAGGTGGTGTTGGCTACCAAACCACTTGCAAAACATACACCTTTATGCCTGCACCATCTCTCCATATTTTACCCGTGTACCATCTCTCTGGCTCCAGCATTAGAGTTTCAAGATAGAAAAAATAGTTAACACATGCAAAGACATCACCTGAAATAAAAATACTTGAGTCAAGGAGGAAAATGATTGCATAAGAAATTATTAAATCATTGGCATGTATCAGAATGCCTGTATTAGATTTTCTTGCTTGTTGAATTACCTAAAGCATGGATAATTTAGGTATACTTATACATTTTCTTTGAATACCCACTGCCCTGTTTTGTTTGACTTTTTCTAAAGGGTTTCCTTTTATGAGTGAAGTAATGCTTGAAGTTTAAAAAGAGCTGTTACAGATCAGAACTAAAGTCCATTTACCTTGGTTAAAAATCATTGTTTTCTACATATTTATTGCAAAACACTTAAAGTAACCATAGAATAAAAAGTACAATATAATTGCATTAAGGTCTTTTGTATAAGTTACCTTCACCTACCACATTACACGATCCCATAGCACTGGGCATAGCAAATCTGTCATCTGCTGGCCACACACAAATCAGCAGTTAGTTCACCAAGAAAATTGAAACAAAAAATAAACTGGGACAACTAGGACAAATATCAGATGATCTCTGTGCTATTATATAGTAAAATATGAGATCATAGACAGTACAGAAAAATGACAAATCTTTGATATCGGACTACAGAACCAATGAACAAAGAATAGAGGCAGTGAAAATGAAGGGAGAAGACCAGACTGGAAGATAGGGACAAAGGTCATGGCTATTTTGGGGGTGTGGAGGGGACAATACATTTGTATTATCAATACCACAAATCTCAGTACAATTTTGTTGAATAACAGGTTTAACTAGCTTGGGAACTTTGCTCACAGCTTAATCTATTTACATGTTCTTAAGCTAAGGTTCATTCTAATGAGATCTCTCTTCTATGTAAACACTAATAGAGGATATGGAAGTTACAGAAGTCACCTTGATTCTGAATGAGTATCTTCTGACTTATTGTACATCTGATAAGACTTCTATGTTATCTAGATTGGGCCCAGCTCCTCTTTATACACATTGAACCCAGTGTGGGACAGTTAGAATTTACCAGAATACTGCCACCCTGTCTACACTGAGACTACTGTTTAAGATTATTGGAAGGATCATACTAGTTTGCCCTCAAGCACGAGAGCGTGAGCCTTTCAGTATACAGAGAACAAGATACTTAGAATCACCCTGGTGCAGAAAATAAATAAGAAGGGCCTTGTGAGTACCATCTAGATTACATGAAGCCCATGAAATGGAGTTGCTCAGGCTATATGACCACACTCAGGCTTTGTTTCAGGCCGGGTTACCCACACTCAGGGTTATGCTTTGTTGATTTTTTTTCTTTTTTTTTTTCCTTTTTGGGTTGCCTGGCAAGCTACCAGTGTCATATTTGATATGCCAAATAACAGTAACAATTATAGACCTCATTCCCATGACCTGATGGAATGGTTTGAGGCTCTTTATGTTCCTGGAGCAAGCAGGTGCCCTTGGGCTCTACTAGCATGAGACAGAACATATGGAGATATTACAGACATATGGTGCCCGCTCGAGCAAATCGATGATAAATGGGAAGACAGTGATACAGACAGTGATTTTATACCAGCCTCCCCTCTCTCTCCAGTGTTTTACATAAGAGATAATCTCAGAGGAAGGAATTAGTCCTTGGTGAAACCCTTTGTTTAAACCTTTATAGGATCTTGCACCACCCTTCTACACTCTTCTACAATCTAGAAGCTGTTTAGGGTTTATTGTTGACAGGAATTTCCCTGTCAACAGTTAGGATTACTTTGGTGTAAATAAAGGAACTGACTTGAGGCACTCGCCCCTTCTTTTGGGTAGGAGTCCTCTTGGGTAAGATCCTCTCTCTTTGGTAGGAGACTTGGGCTCTCATATACAGCTCTAAGTTCTGACCCGAGCTAGAGTTCTTTCATTATATTGGGTTGTGGTCGTAGAGCTTTTGTACTATTACAAGCCTTTTTTGGAACTGCGCTGGACTCGTGAGTTTTCATCTGTTCTCCGGCGGCCTCTGAGATAGAAGATAATTTATGTCCTGATACAATTGGGGACCCAAGCGGCTCCCCAACACTATTTTGACTACCTAAACTCTAAAACTAATAAGATGTGTTAGAGGTTCACTGTATTATTGTCTTCCCGTTCATCATCGATTTGCTCAAGCAGGCACCAGTAATATCTCCATATGTCCTGTCTCATGCTAGCAGAGCCCAAGGGCATCTGCTTACTGCAGGAACATAAAGAGCCTCAAACCATTCCATCAGGTCATAGGAATGAGGTATATTATTGTTACTGGTATTTGGCATATCAAATAGGACACGGGTAGCTTGCCAGGCTCTGCCGTGTGGGTGGCATACTCTTGTAGTTACCTCTGATCTCCAGCATTTATTGATGAACCACATGGTCACAAGAAGCTGTGCAAGACGGGCTGTGATAGGCTCATCTGCTGGGTGGAGTTCTGATGAGAGGGAAGTCCGCATGTGGAAAATGGCGGCCCTCATGGAGTGGGGGGGTCGTCTAGCTTCTTGTGAGGCTCTGCTGGGGTGGCGGGCCAGAGCTAGAACCCGCCATTCCTCCCAGGTGCCTCGTGAGTGGCTGGGCACAGGGAGAGCCGGTTGCAGCTCTGCCCCATGTCTGTGAGACTGTGAGTATAGTTAGAGGGTCACATGTATTAAAAATTTTTGTGTTAATGGGGCCGGAGCGATAGCCCAGCAGGTAGGGGGTTTGCCTTGCACACGGCCAACCCATGCCAGCCCGGGTTTGATCCCCGGCATCCCATATGGTCCCCTGAGCACCACCAGGAGTAATTCCTGAGTGCAGAGCCAGGAGAAATCCCTGAGCATTGCCGGGTATGACCCAAAAAGCAAAAAAAAAAAAATGTATTAAAATTTTGTGATGATCTTTCATTTATAAAAATCAGAAATAATTCATCCCAAGCTACTCTACTATATAGTGTGATATACTTGTTAGTCTGGGGAAAGTGAAGTTCCTTTATGACACTATTAGTTATTAAACAACAGTCATCTGCTCTTTTCCCATCTTTGTATTTTAAGTTATGCTCTATAACTTGTATTGACAGAGTATGGCCAAGAGTCTTAGAGGAACTAAGAATAGCAAGTTGTACTAACTTTTCATTTTTAAACAAATACATTTGAAACATGTAGGTATCAAGAAGTTCAGAACTACTGGAATATTTTAAAATTGTAATAGAAGTAAATGTCATAACTAAAATAAAAGGAATGAGAAAATAAAGTCCAAAATTGATTCCATAAAACTAAGTAAATATGACCTTAATAATGGCTGGGAGTCTGCATTAATAACCAAGAAAGAGAAAAGGTTTGATCCTTTTTGTGATTGACATAGGATGGCACATTAATTCTACCTCTGCCCTAAAATTCCTTTTGTTATGTAATGTAAAGACCTGACTTTTAATCTTAGTTTCTGTTTTTTTTTTTGTTTATTGATTTTAGCATTAAGTAGATTTTATGTCATGTTCTTATAAATGGTCAAATGGAATGGTCTGATTCCTAATTTCTCTTCACTGTACATACTAGTATATTGGAGGCATCCCAAATAAATTTTAAATAGTTTTGCTGTTTATCATGTTAGTGAAAGACTATTTTGACAATTTCTTCTTCATATCCTCACAAAATGAAAAAGTGTCTTTTAGTTTTGTTAAACCAAATAACCAGATACCTGAATTTTTAAAACAGTGGAAGAATACTAGAAGGCATTAAATAAAATTGCTTCATCATTTGAATAACATGACAGTAAGATATGTGAGACTGATCTTCTTAGCATAAGTGATGCCCTAGTTTTACAAAGAACTCATTCTTCTATAAATGCCATCTAATTTAAATTGTAATCATTTCATAATACTACTGAATCAAATAATAACAAATTACTGAAACAAATTGTTAGCATGTTGGAATAAGCAATAAGATATTTTGTTCCTTAATATTTCCACTTCATTCAACTTAAATTTGTTTATAAAACATTTTAATATACAGAACAGTGAGATATTTGTCTTCTCTATTTTAGGTGAGAATTGTTTACTGAACATGCATATTTAATATAAAAATATATCAGACAGATGTCTGCATGGGTAGACATGAACACAGGAGACTGAGACTATTTTATCTCCAAAATTATGACTCACCATACAATTATAGTTTAAGACTTTTATTCTTTTTGTTTTCATTTTTTGTGCCACACCTGGTAGTGTTAAGCATTTACTCCTGGTCCTGCTGTCAGAGCTGTCTTGGCCATAGATCAAACTCCAGTCAGTCATTCTGTATTCTCACTCTTTCTCTCTGTCTCTCTCTCTTTTGTGCTCGTGTGCACACAGGTGTGCACACACTCTCTCTTTCTCACTGGCCCTATTTATCAATAATTTTCAAAGATAAATACATAAAAATTATTTATAAAGAAAAATATGATAAAGTTAATAATTCTATTAGAATATGCATATTTTATTGTATAAATAGTAGGATTTGATAAATTTTTATCTCTAATATAAAAAATATATATTGAAGTATAAAATCAGCCACTCTTAAAATGTATTCAATGAAGGTTGGAATGATAGTACACGGGTAGTGTGTTTGTTTTGCATGTGACAAACCAGGGTTTGATCCACAGCATCTCATATGGTCCAGTGAGCACTGCTAAGCGTAATCCCTGAGGGCAGGGTCAGGATTAACCACCGAGCACTGCTGGGTGTGGCCCAAAACCCCTATTAAATGTATTCAATAATAACTATGCAGCTAGCAACTATTTTGTTTGTTCTTGTGAACATGCAGCTTCACTTAGGTCTTATTATTGGCTTGAAACTCAGAGACCACTCATATTGGGACTTGAAGGAACTTGTGTGGTGCTAAGCATTAAACCAGGGTCAACCACAAGCAAGGCAAGTGTCCTACCCACTGTACTGTCACGATGATCCCTTATGAGACAACTCTTAAATTTCCTTGATTATAGATTAAGTAAGACATGGAAACATTAATGAAATTGTGATAATAATAAAAATAAGTACATTGTAATTACACACAATGATAATTCTAGTTTTGATTTTTAGCTTTTAATTTATTTGGTTTTGGAAAAGGAAACTATTATATTCTGCCTCCATAAGTTCTACTCACACTTTAAAATTAATGTCAGAACCCACTAATTATAAAAAATTTACTCATCATCTAACTATGATAATATGTGAAGAATTATTATATCTGGGGAGATAACACAAAGGGTAGGGTACTAGCCTTGCATATGGTCAACTGGTTCAATCCCCATCATTTCCTTGGATTCTCTGAGCTCTATAAAGTATGACCCATATGCTCAAAGTCAGGACTGTGTCCTGAGCATTGCCAGGTGTGGCCACGAAACTAGGGGGAATCCATATCTTTTTACCAGGGAAAAATGTTGAATCAGTTGGAAAACAAAAATACAGAGCATATTATTTCTTAATATTTGTGCAAGAGATTATGAATATAATTCTTCACTTTTTAATTTAGCCCAGGATTGAAGTGCACATTAATATAAGCATAGGAGATATGGAGCATATAAATACATCAAGTATTTTATAAACTTCATTATGCCATGATAAGATATACAATTGCAAAACTTTATGATTAGGTTTCAGGCATACAGTGTTACAACACCCCATCCCTCCACCAGTGCACATTTCCCAACACCAGTGACACCTGATTCCCTCCCATGCTCCCCCCCAGTCTACCTCTATGGTAGACATTTTGTCTCCCTCTCCCCCGTTCCCTTTCTCTTTCTTTCCCCCTTCTCTTATACATTGTGGCTTGCAATGCATACATTCAGATATTATCAGGTATATTCCTTTGGCTACATCCAATGCTCAGTTCTAGGCTGGTATTACCATTTCCAACAGTTATTAGCACACTGGTCCCTTCTCTGTCATAGCTATCCTCTGAGTCCCACACACTTGTGATAGATTTCACATGAACAAGTTCTCCTGATCCATATGTTGCTTGGACTTGTATATTACTATCATATTTTTCTTTATATATCCCAAAATGAATGCAGTCATTCTATAGCTGTCCTATGCCTATGGCTAATTTCACTCAACATGATACTCTCCATATCCATGCATTTATTGGCAAATTTCATAACTTTGTTTTTCTTAACAGCTGCATAGTATTCTATTGCATAGATGTACCATGGTTTCTTTATCCAATCATCTGTTCTTGGGCACTCAGATTGTTTCCATATTCTGGTTATTGTGAATAGTGCTGCATGAACATAGAAGTGCAGATGGTTTTTTTAGCTGTGTTTTTTGGACTCCCAGTGTATATTCCCAGGAGTGGCATTTCTGGGTCAAATGGGAGCTCAATTTCTAGTTTTGGAGGAATGTCCATATTGTTTTCCAAAAAAGGCTGTAGCAGTCAACATTCCCACCAATAATGGATGAGAGTCCCTTTCTCCCACATTCACTTCAGCACTGGTTTCTGGATTTTTTTTTTTTTTTTTTTTTTTTGGGTCACACCTGGCGATGCTCAGGGGTTACTGCTGGCCCTGCACTCAGGAATTACTCCTGGTGGTGTTCGGGGGACCATATGGGATGCCAGGGATTGAACCCGGGCCGGCAGGGCTGGCCCCCATGCAAGGCAAACGCCCTACCCTCTGGGCTATCGTTCTGCCCCCTCATGCTTTTTTTTTGATATGTGCCAGTCTCTGTGGTGTGAGATCATATGTATTGTTTTGATTCGCATCTCCCTGATGACTAGTGATGATGAGCACTTTTTTCCATATGCCTTTTTGGCTATTTGAATTTCTTCTTTGACAAATTTTCTGTTTATTTCTTCTCCCCATTTTTGATGGGATTGGCTGTTTTCTTCTTGTCAAGTTCTACCAGTGCCTGATAATAGCATGGATATTAAACCCCTTATCAAATGAACATTGGGTGAATATTCTTTCCCACTCTGTGGGCTGTCTTTGTATCTTGTACCAAGTATTTTTATTTTATTTACTTTTTAGATCACACTTGGAGATATTTGGAAGTTATTCCTGGTTCAGTGATTGGTGTGTGTGTGTGTGTGTGTGTGTGTGTGTGTGTAAGTGTGTAGGTGCCTGGGGTTATTCCAGGTTCACTGGCTGGTGTATGTGTGTGCATGCCTCTGTGTGTGTGTTTGAGGTTATTCCTATTACAGTGGCTTGTGTGTGTGTGTGTGTGTGTGTGTGTGTGTGTGTTTGGTGTGAATGTATTCTACCACTGCTTGGTTGCTATTGTGTTGCTGTGAACCCAGTCCTGGATTTCAGCATGTCAGCATGCACTCTGGTCCTTTGAGCCACCCACTAGGCCGAAATACACCAAGTCTTTGGACTAAGGATTTTCCTTTATCTCTGGTTTCTGATGTTTAAAATAACACTGCAGCTTTTATTTTTATATAAATTTAGACCAGGGAAAATACAAACTATAAAATATTCAATAGGTTATTTAAAGTACTCCGAAATAAGTGCCAAATTCTCTGCAGTAAATTATGGCTTTCAAAATAAGCTTGGGTTTAAAAATAAAGATATTTTATACCAGAACTTCCAAGCACGTCTCTAAGATCCACAAAGTTTTTCACTGTAGAATAACTTTTGACTGCATTTGCCAACACCATTTTCTCTCTTCTTCTGCCCATGCCAACCTCTTCTTTTTGATTCTTAGATAGCTTTCCACATTAGAGAACTAGTCTTATTTGCTTCATAAAAATCAATTCCCAGAAAAATGGAAATCATAGAACATAGAAATAAAGTGTGTTATTACTAAAGTTCACTGTAGTAATTTGAGTTGGATCAGACTTCAGTCATTCTTGGTCCTTAAACAGTGAGAAAGAGAAGTAAGCAAGGAGTTGGATGAGTTCCAGTTTCCATGGCAGGGCAAAAGTTGAAAGTGATCTGGTTATAAAGATGCCAAGGAATGGAAGGCTACTCTAACACACTGTCCTCAGCGGCGCATCATGGACATATGTTTTTGCATCAATTATTTTGTGAAATATTTGTGAAACTGAACAGAAATCAATTGCTAAAATATGTATACAACATGTTTAACATAAGAGGCATCAGAAAACTGTGAACATTTCCAAGTGCTTATACTCAATTGCTCTATATAATATGAGCTTGATTAATCAAAGGTTTACAGATGGACATTGATCCAAGTTTCACAGTTTGAATAGCAGTGAGCTATAGTTAGTCCTCATGCTATAAAGGCATCTCAAACTAAACCAAACCAAAATCCTTAGAGTGAATATGAATTGATTTTTATACACTTTTTTCTTTTAACAGATTTTAAGTTATTGGCATAATCTCGCTGATTTCAATTATAAAGGAAAATACAGAATCCACTGCTGAGGTTCCTGAGGACAACATTCAATAATAAAAATAATGGTCTATAAAACTTCCATAATTCATATATTAGCAAAGAATCTGAGTGTCAGTTAAGACCCCCAAGACAGACACTTTCCCTAGGAAGCTTTCATTGCTTTAAAAAATTTTTTTCATCACAGTTATGAACTAATCTGTGCTATCTGTCTATAGGAGATATATAGATTAGATAGATAGATAGATAGATAGATAGATAGATAGATAGATAGATAGATAGATAGATAGATAGATAGATAGATAGATAGATAGATAGATAGATAGATAGATAGATAGATAGATAGATAGATAGATAGATAGATAGATAGATAGATAGATAGAAAGAAGAGATAAGGACAGTTTGAGTTCTGGTAGCATAGTGATTAGAAACATTAGAGAAGCAAATTACTTAGTATGGCCAGAATCAAAGATCACTATGACATTTTAATCTTCTAACATGTGTATTCTATTCAATATTGGATTATAAATCTGAGATAGTCATTGATCCCCTTTTTCATATGATTATTCCAAAAATAAGATAAGTTAAATAAATTGCCAATTTGTAGAATTTCGAGTCAAAAATATTTTTAAAGTGAAAATTTGAAGAGTAGTAAGAGTTCAAAGGCCATAGCCTAAATAAACCTGTGTATATTATACTTTGAAATGTAGTCAGCTCTAAATCTGTGGTCATTTTCATTCAACAAAGAGAGAGATTAAAAAGAGGACTTTGCTTTGTAGTTGCATTTGACTTTCAATGTTCAATGATGATACTTAAATAGTAGAAGGCCCATATAGAAATGTTGAGTCTAGAGATGTTATCTCCTTGATATATGTAGAAGATGCTGAGAAGCCAATATAGAGAAATACTGGTATATATTTGATGACATAACAAATATTGTTCTGTGTAGTCTTTCAGGGTCTTTTTACACTTGTTTATACATCACCTATATTGTGGTGAGATAATAACATGAAATTGTAAAATCATGTAAAAATTAAAAATAACAATAATGTAAACTATAAAATAGCTATAATTTTGGAATCATTTGCTCTTGCTTCTCTCTTTATATGTCATTGCTAATGAACTTGTTTTATTGAAGTCTGGGGCACACCCAGCAGGCTCTGGGCTTACTTCTGGCTTTTCACTCAGTGATCACTTATGAAGGGCTTGAGAGACCATACAGACCAGGGGATAAAATCCACAATGACTGTGCAAGGCAAGTGCCCTTCCTGCTAAACTGTTACTCTGTTCCCTATTTTTTTTCTTAAGTGTACTTCAAGACATATGAAATTGCATTTTACCTAAAGTGTTCCTTAATAAAACACATTTAAAAATAAAATAATATGATAAACGAAAGTCTTAAATGCATAAAATATAACTATACCCTCAAAATAGTTTTATGTTGTTTTATGTTGTTAAAATTGTGGTAAGTTAAAAAATTATGAAACCTAACATATTGGATAGAAACTACTACCTCTCAATACAATAGGTTATTTCCAAGTCATTTTTTAAAAAATATTGGGTATTTGGTAAGAGTGGGGATGGGTTACACCCAACAGTGCTCAGGGATCACTCCTGGAAGTTATCAGAAAGACGTAGCCAGTGCTGGGAAGGAATTTGGGTGAGCCCAGGGCAAGCACGTTAACCATGTACCTTATCTCTCCATCCCAAGCATCCTCTTTTTCTGTTTTATGCTTTATTTTCTAGTTTTTCTATTTTAGGTCTCTGGTGCTTTGAAAATAATATAACATGGAAGCAAGTTCCATGTTATACTCTTTAAATGTTTATGTAATTTGCAAATATCAGTTTACATACTTCATAGTATACATTAATTTTCATCCCTATGTCACATCACAAAGTCATATTGTATAAGCCCTGAATCAATTCCCAGTTTAGTGACTCATTTCAAAATATCATTTTAATAAAACAAACTAGACTCTCATCTTTATGCACATCAAGGTTAAAAAAATACAATTAAAATTGCAAGCACCATTTATTTTCTTAAGAAATAAATTCTGTTGGTGGAGAAGCAAAACTGTGAAATATGTTTAATATGAAAGTCCTAGCTTGTAAGGTGATTTGAAAGCTGGGTAGGAATGCACAACTATTTTCTGTAGAAGGACATAGTAAAGATATGGAAACTCTTGTCTGAATACCCTGATTTCTTTTTTTTTATTTTTTTAAGTATTTTGTTATACCACCGTGAGATATACAAATAAAAAAGATATACAATTAAAAAGTTCATGTTTGGGTTTTGGTCATACAGTGTTCCATCACCCGTCCCTCCACCAGTGCCCATCTCCCACCACCAACATCCTCAGTTCCCTCCCCCTTCCCCAGCCCACCTCCTTGGCAGGTTCTTTATTTCTTTCCCTTTCTCTCTCTTTCTCTTTTCCTTCCCTTCCAGACTATGGATTACAGAACATACATTAAAAGTTTATCATGTGTATCCTTTTGCCTCTATTTAATGCTCAGTTCTAGGTTGGCATTAGTACCCTCGACAATTATTAGCACCCTGTTCCATTTTCTGTCTTACCTAACCTCTGCCTCCCACACGTTTGTAATAATTTCCACCTTTGACAAGACCTCCTGATATATGTTTCACTTGACCTTGGATATTGGTATCATAATATGTACATATATATTTATGCCATGCAGATAAATGCAGTCATTCTGTATCTGTCTCTCTCCTTCTGGCTAATTTCGCTCAACATAATCTTCTCCATGTCCATCCATTTATAGGCAAATTTTATAACTTCATTTTTCCTAACAGCTGCATAGTATTCCATTGTGTAGATGTACCAAAGCTTCTTTATCCAGTCATCGATTTTCGGGCACTCTGGTTGCTTCCAGATTCTGGCTTGAATACCCTGATTTCTTTACATCCTTCTGTTTCCTGCTAATATACCACACTGGCTGAAATCAGGTTGAGGTGAAAGAGCAATGGAGCAATCAATAACTATCCAGAAATGTCAGTATCCTATGATATAGACCAGGATTATAAAAGATGAGAAATTAACCAAGAATGGTTAAAATTAATTCAGAAATTTAAATTTGAATGTTAAAAATGAAAATAATTAATAATAATTTATATATGGGACCAACAGTGAGAGAATACTGCAAAAACAATATATACAAGATGTTGAGGTTCTGAGAAACATAGCTGAAAGGCTTTTTGGGAAGTGTTGAAAATTTTGCCCAATAAGAAATAAAATGAGGGCCTCCGTTCTCCACATCCGGACTTCTCTCTCGTCAGAGCTCCACCCAGCAGACCAGCCTATCAGCGGCCGCGCGGTTCATCAATACATGCTGGACTTAGATATGCCTACAAGAGTATGCTACCTGCACGGCAGAGCCTGGCAAGCTACCCGTGTTGTATTTGATATATATGCCAAATACCAGTAACAATTATAGACTCATTCCGGAATGGATTGAGGCTCTTTATGTTCCTGGAGCAAGCAGATGCCTTGGGCTCTACTAGCATGAGACAGGACATATGGAGATGTTACTGGGGCCCGCTCGAGCAAATCGATGATGAACGGGAAGACAGTGATACAGTGAAGAAATAAAACAGTAAAATGACCAAAGGTGTTTGAATATTAAGGACACATGACATTCAGTTTTGCAATGTTCACATGGAGAGATATAACATGTCTTCAATTGTCATTGAGATATAGAAGAAATAGCTAAAAGGACAAAGAACCTCCGGCTCTGGGCACATCTCTTTGACTCCACCATTCTCCCTGCATTAAAATATGCCTCAGATACCAGGGCCCTACAAAAGCAGGATGAGAATGCTATTCGGGTCGCCCAGATAGGAATCAAAAGATCTATGCTTGGAGTATCACACCTCACTCAAGTGAGTGAAGGAATCGGACCTTCACTGACCTCCGTCGCTATTCCAGAATCAGGGACGTTGTCTCGCTTGCCAAGGTATCAAAAAATCAGATGGGTGGACATGTAATGAGATTTGGAGACGACCGCTGGACTAGAGCCGTTACCGACTGGATCCCACGGAATGTCAAAAGATCACGTGGCCCCCCCACCTACAAGATGGTCAGACTTCTTCCTCAAGACCCTGAATGAATGGTTTGAGGCTCTTCATATTCCTGAATCAACCAGATGCCATTGGGCTACATTGGCACGTGATAGGGTCCAATGGAAATGTTACTGGTGCCTGCTCCAGCAAATCGATGAATAACGGGATTCAAGTGATCAGGTGATCAAGTGATATCTTTAGTAGAATTGTACCTCATAGACTATTTTTTTAAAAATGCAGTCATTTTTGTTTTCGCTAATTATTTTCTTATTAAGGAGTCCTGTTGATCACTTAGGAAAAATAACAAATAAATATTTTGGCAAGATATTTATTTACTTTTTGGCAACTTTTTAATAATATGGGAAGTTCAGTTTCATATAAAAATTTATCCATCAATAATTTTTTGTTTATAATAGTGATAATTCATAAAACAATATTAAAGATTAGTAAATTATTGGTAGTTTTTAAGATTATACAAATATGTATTTGATTTTGTTTTACAATGCATGATAAATGACATAATTATAAGGACATTGAGTTTGTATTAACTGTTAAATAGGAAATTGTAAGCTTCAAACATAAAACATATAGTGTAGCCACACATATTTTCTTTTTCTGGCCTTTCCAGAAGTACTTGGGAGTCCAGTGACTCACTTCAGACAATATTGGCTTTGAGCTACGTCTCACACATATTTTTCTCAATTGACTTATGCAGCAGTTAGCTGATGTAATAGAAAGTGCTCCTGTTATGAGTCCACACTGTAAGTCGATATTGAATAAATAAATGAATATAATATCAAACAATGCCAGTCAAATTTGTAACTCAGAATGCATACTGCTTTACTGATCATTTCACACAGGTGTAGGGTAATCAAGTATAGAAACACATTCTATAGTTAGGCAAAATGTGACTGCTTCTAAGATTGCAAAATTTATTTGATGAAACACTATCTCTTTTGAGAATTTATTAGCATAAAGTGATATATGGAAACTTTTATGTCTAAATCATGCCAGTAATACATAAACCAACCTAATTTCCAGAGGGAAAAATGTTTTCAAAATCAATGATTGCCAAGGGAATTGTAGGACTCTTTAGATAACTGGGAATTTTAATGTTTTATTTTATGGTGTTGGAATAAACTTTTCAAATGCTAAAATGTCTTTTTTTGGTTTGTCATTCTAGAAGCATATTTATATTTAATCTGGTTAGAAATGAAGTCATACGGACATAATTTTTTGAGTGTAAAATGTATAAAGACGGCAACTTTATTTAAAGCATATGATTTACACTTGAGGGTACTGGGTATGAAATTTTAAAGATGGCAATTATCAAAATTTTACCTTAACTACCAGATAATTTTACACTTATACAAAATTGTGGAGAACTCAGAGGGAATACAATCATTGGTAAGATGTTAAGATAACCATTTTTATAATCTTCGTGAATTTAGTAAAAGAAAAAAGTATTCCTGCCATAAAAGCGCACAGTAATGATAGAGTATATAGCACAATGCTTTTGAGTTTCCCACAAAGGTCAGATAAAAAGTTTCCACTTTAAATAAAGTAGAAATTCTTATAGGGAAATATTTTTGTTCCTTCTAGGTTAGGTTACAGAAAGTGTTATTTATCAAGTTTGCTAAGTAGCAAAGATATCTTTAATAAAAGGTAAATATCCATATTAAAAAAGATTGGTATTTATATGACTTGTTTCAAGACTGAAAGAATTTAATATGAAGACATTAAGTAGTTCTGTTCATTAAAGAAAGGACTTCTCAGGGTCTGAGATTGTGGCAAAAAATTGTATCGGACATGTCTTGGTTTTTGTTTTGTTTTTAGGCCTTGCTAGGTGATGCTCAGGACTTATTCCTGCTTCTGCTCTCAGGAATCTCTTCTGAGAGATTACGCCTGGTTCTGTTCTCAGGGACCACATTGTGTGGAGGGATCAAACCTGTCTTTATTGTTGACTAGAGCCCCTTTTGTATACGAGAGGCCCTAGATTGGGTCTTTGGTACATCACCCCTGAGTATCTCCAAGTGTAACTCTGACAGAAACATTTTGGAACAAGAATATCACCTTGTACTAAACTATGGTTCCATTTGGTTTTGTTTTAATTCTTGCAAAGAGAGACCCATCTTTTAAAAATGGCACCAATGACCTGATTTTTTTTAATGGTTTGTATTATAGCAAATGAATTACAGGCGCAATATATTTTGGAATAATTATTTCTTTAAATGTTTGAGGCGCCTCTAATAAAGCATGCAATTACAGTTTTCTTTGTGAAAAGATTTTCTGTAAATTAAATTTTTATTTCTTTCGGCAGGAAAACCTGCAAGATTTAGGTCATCAATAGTCCTGGGTAGCACTTGTAGTGCTACATCCGCTCAATGCCAATGCAGCTCACGAGCAGGTCACTGTCTTCTCCCAACTCCTAGTCATTTCTCGTCCTTCATGGTGGACAGAAAGGCCTCCGAGGTCAGGAAGCCCTCAGCCTTTCGGATGTCCTTGCCCTGGTCATCCACCCCGGCAGATTCTCGAGGATACTTTTCAGGAACTCGGCATCTTGCATTACGTCAAAATCCACCTCCCTCCATGGCTGCTTTGAGGGTGTCTTTGGAGGCCGAGTCAGGTGCTTTGGCTCGACCAAACCTGGTGCCTTCTGGGGACATCTGTGAGCCATGAGCCATCATCGGTCCGTCCTTGGTCAGACTGCCCGGGTCAGCGAGCCGGGTGCGGCCAGACTCCTGCCGCTGGATGGTCTTCTTCAGCCGGGCATCATCTGAATTCTGCGCCTTGCGAGACACAGGCGTAGCCTTGGCAGCAGGTGCTGGAGGTGGCCCCAGCGCCTCGGTCCTCTGCCACTGGCGCTGTTCTTCCATAGAAACACGCAGGGTCAGGGCCAGGCCGGTGAGGTCCACTCCGAAGGGAAAGTCTCTAGCTCTAGAAATGGAGGCGGTTCGGCCTTTCCTAGACAGAATCTGAGAACTGATGATGGTCTCCGCCAAGCTGGGCCCCAGGGGCACCGTGAGCAGGTGGGATCCAGGCCCCGCGCTCCCATTCAGGGTGTTGAGAAAGGCCGTCCAGCTTTTCCGGTGCTCACCTCCTGGGTCCCCAGGTTGATGATGTCCACGTGGAGTTTCTCTTTTCTTGAGGCGTTTAATGAGTTTGACCAGATCCTTCTTGCCCGCCTCGAGGTTTCCCACAAAGGCGATGACTATGACGGTGTGCATTTTGAGTCGAGACTCGGGCCCAGTAAGTGCTTGCGAGCCAGAGCGGGCAGAAGGCCTGGGCCGCAGGTGATCTTGCCCCTGGTTTAAGCAGCTTAGACAGGATGCGGCCGACCTGCAGACCTCAGGCGGTGCCAACGGTTTTCACATCACTTAACTGTGAGGAGCCCAAGTTCTTCGAGTGCCCATTGTTCTCACGGGCCTTCAGATGACTCACAATGTTAAGAGTCTCCTATTGGTCCAGGAGCCCAGAGAGTTAAAACACACCATTCCACACTGCTTCATGGGTGTCTACACTAGCGGATCATCTTCCTCCCCCCCCACCTGCGTCTCTGTGGAAGGTTTTAAAGTTATTCTCAAGTTACAATTGTTTTTTACGTTTCATCTTCGTTCTTAGAAAATTTTTTTAATCTTTTCGCGACTTAGCCTAATTTTTTAAAAAATAAACAATTGATTTCATCAATTTATCTATTGTCCACTCACTCCTCAATCTATATTGTCTTTTGTCTACTGCTGAATATTTGCATTGTTTTGCCTCATCCTCTTTTTCCACAGTCAGCCTTCTCAGATAAAGGCTAAGTTATTCATCGTGGTCATTAGAGTACTTAAAACTGTTTCTACCACAGTTAGTTGTACCATAAATTTTTATTTGCTGTGAATATATTTTTTAATCACCTTAGAATATTTCCATTTCAATGCCTATTTACTAATTCAATGTTGGGTTGTATATTTATACATAGTTTTTGCTTTTGTTGTGAGGTCTCATGCAGAGATCTTGGTGGTGGGCAGAGTTCAGGGGCCATGTGATACTGAAGATCATATTCATGCTTCTATGACTCTGAGTCACATCCCATGTTTGCTTTTTTTCCTGAATTTTTTGTTATCTTTAAATTCATTTTATTAAAGCATCCTGATGACAAAGTTATCCATAACTGAGTTTCAGACATACAGTGGTCCAGCATCAATCCTGCTTCCTGGGTCCGTCCCTCCAGGGTCACCAGGTCCCCTCATATGCAGCCAACTACAACCTCAGTCTGCCACATTGATGGGCACTTTTTACATTTGGTTGTGGAAATTTGGATCTCATGATCTCATTGGAAATATATCTCCACTCCTCTACATCAGTGATGAACCCCAGTCTCCTTAAACTCAAACCGCACCCCCTCTTGTTTCCCATTTGTATCTTCTTTCTCCCTCCTCCCCATTTCATTTCTTTTCCTTTTCTCCTTTCTGTGATCTGGGGCCTAGGGTGACTTAGGCATACACCCTCTGACACCTTGCATTTCATCATCCAACTATTCTATACACCACATATAATATACTGTCTCTTTTTGTACTTTGTGTTTGTTGGAGAGCCACAGCCTGGTTTGTTTACTCTGGGACTATGTGAGAATTTTCCACTTGCTTTTTTTCTCAGGAATCCCTGATGGAAGTGTCCAAAAAACTATATGCCGTGTTGAGTTTATATTTGGCATCAGCAAAAAAAATTGGATACAGTAAAGGAAAGGGCCTTACCCTTGAACTATGTTTTGAATCCAAAATTTCTCTTTTGGGAGAGCTCTGCTCATTGATGCTGAAGGCTTATTCCAGGAACCCTCATGAGAACCACTCAAGAATCACTCATGAGGGGGTTGCTGGACTATATTGGGTGCCCAAGATCAACTACACATTGTCTAAGTGCAAGGCAAATGCCCTACTTGCTGTATTATCACTCATGTCCCCCATCAACCATACATTTCTTAATGGTGTTATCCATTGAGGTATGTTATTTTATTTATATTCTCATAGTGTTATGGTTGTTTTTTTTTTCCATTATTTTAATCCTTTCAATGTACTGAATCTGAGAAATGAGAAGGAATAAAACAGACAGAGATAGAGGATATGGGAATTGAGGAACATGAAGACAGGGAAGGAATCAGAAAGTAGAGAATATATTGAGGAGGCTAATGAGAAAAAATTGAAAACAATGAAATGCAGTAGCAAAAAAGATATATGTAAAGTATGTACTCTGTATGGCAAGTTAACAACTTTCCTTTATTAGTATAATAATCTATAAGTATTTCCCTTATTGCCAAAAAACAGCTTTGACTTAGTGTTTTCATCAAAAACACTAGCCAAACACTGAAACTGAATAAAAATTGTGTAAGAAAATATTGAAGGAGTTAAAATGTACAGATTTTGCATGACTATGATAAACTTGTTATTCTAAAGATACTCAAGACTATCATGAATTGCCTATAAAAGTATCCATTATATTTTAATATAAATATAATAGTCAACAAAATATAACCTTTTATTCAGGTTATATTTTGTTGACTATTATATTTATATTAAAATTATAATGGATACTTTTATAGGCAATTCAAGCCAGACGACGCCCCACTCCATGAGGACCTCCATTTTCCACATCCGGACTTCCCCCTCATCAGAACTCCACCCAGCATACTGGCCTATCACAGCCCGGCTCGCACAGCCACAAGCAGCCGCACTGTTCATCAATAAATGCTGGATTTTTAGATGACTACAAGAGTATGCTAACCGCATGGCAGAGCCTGGCAAGCTACCCATGTCGTATTTGATATGCCAGATACCAGTAACAATTATAGACCTCATTCCCATGACCTGATGGAATGGTTTGAGGCTCTTTATGTTCCTGGAGCAAGCAGGTGCCCTTGGGCTCTACTTGCATGAGACAGGACATATGGAGATATTACTGGTGCCTGCTGGAGCAAATCGACGATGAACGGGAAGACAGTGATACAGTGAACCTTTTATTCATTATTGGATCCAGTTATGAGATCACTGATATAAATGGAAGTTTAATAATATTGAAATAATCTTAATTGCATCAGGTGATTTTTTCTTCAAAAGTGCAGCGTTTGATTCATGTCTCCGTATTCAGTTTCCAATAGAACAAGGTTGAACCAACTTCCAATAATAAAAAAAAATGTTATACTAAGAATTGTGAATGTGATCCTTAGAAAAAAAATTAATTCCTTCAGTGAGGATGAAAGTATCTTATGGAACGGAGCAATAACACAGTGGGTAGGGCAATTGCCTTGTGTGTTATTGACTTGGGTTTGATTCCTGACGTCCCATAAGATTCTCAGAGCACCGCCAGGTGTAATTTGAGTGCAGAGCAAGGAGTAGCCCCCTGAGCATTGACATGTGTGACCCAAAAAGAAAAAAAATCTTATGATGACTAAAAATGCTATCACTAGAGTTTTTATGACTGTTCTTAATGTAAAATATGTTTATTAATATAGAATGATGTATTTTAAAAGTTCATTAGCATTGCCTTTTTAAAATTAAACCCACCTACACCCCAGAGAGTAGTATAGTGGGTAGACCTCTTGTTTTGTCCTTGGCCCACACAGATTTGAGCCCCAACACTCCAGATAATATGACAGCCCCACCAAGAGTGACCTCTGTGTACAGAGCAGAGACTAAGCCCTGACTACCATTTAACATGGCCCTCAGATAACAAAACAACAATAACAAAACCAGTAAACTATAAAAAATGGAATTAGGTAGAGTAAAAGCAATAAAATCTTTACCATAGTCTTTTTTTCCATTTTCATAACTCATCCTTTATCTGTATTTTTTTAATTTAGCTAACAAGCAATATCCTAAGTATCTGTCATCGAACAGCAACAGACAATTGATTAAATTAGAGCAAAAGAATCATTTGAAATTTGTTTATATGTACTCTCTGAATATGCCAACACCGTGGGACTTCCTCTGTAGGTTAGAAACCATTTCTATTTTCCGTGTCCTCTGTCAGCACGAGGACTAATTAACGGCAATTAGGAAAGTTCTCTTTGTTTGAAACACTTTGCATGAAACACTTTGTGAATCAAATACATATCATTGTGATTATTATGGTAGTTTTTACCGTCTAGTTTAAGCAGAAATATCCCATGTATATAGAAATATTTTCCTGTTAATGTAGGTGACAGTCGTGTTAAATTTGATATTGAAAGAAAAGCCCATGGTTGTTAAATAATTTAGAATAAGATCATTTCTTTCTATATGCTAGTTATATCACATAAAAGATTAATATTTTGACATTAGTGAATATTTGAGAACCTTTCTGTCTCCTCAGTTTGTGGATACATTCAAATATGTGAAGTCTTTAAACAACCTGAAAATATGAATTGATGTTGTTCCAACATGCAAGTAATCTTTTTTAGCATATTTCAACATGGTTTCTCCAATCAAGGCAACAACAGCTTAACCCTGAATCAAGAATGTGATTCCTTCTCACCAATAGCATTTTCACAGCTTCCCTGTGAAAAGAATAATTGTACTCATGTTGACAAAAATCCCCACAATGTTAATCTTATTTTTCATTTTATGGTTCTCTCAGAGTTCCATTAAAATGTGTATAACCATTTTGAAATAGTTTCTAAGTATAAAGAAAATAAATATATACTTCTGGAGCATTTTCAATTTCTGCTGGAAAGTTTTAGCTGTGTTAATATAAACATAATATAGAAGGGAAACCATCAATAAATTATATTATCCCATGTTTTCTATTTGAGGAATAGAGCTGATGATCACTTACTGCTCTACTCCACAGGAAATTGACTTAAAAAGTGTTTTATTTAAGTGCTCTGAGAGGGAAAGTACTGAATAATTACAAGTTTAATTAGTTAAAATATGTAAAGACAAATTTTTGCATTCCAAAACTGTCAGCTCTCAACTAACAAATTTCTTGATTGGGCTTGGAAAGCAATTAGGCTTAACTATGTCTTACTAACTTACATTTGCATGTTGAATTGCATTATGATCTACCTTATGTTGAGAAATATTTGAGAGAGAAACAATACATGATGATAATAAAATATTTCGGTCGAATCAAGGTAAAATGTATGATTTGAGAATAGCAACTTTAAATTTTAAATATGGCTTTCAGGGACAGCCAAAATATTAATTTTAGTGTTGAAGGGCAAGAGTCAATGATAAACCAGAATATTTCTGCTTGAGGATATCATTTTTCTTGCAAATTCTATGTAAAATGAAAGTATTTCTGCACTGCTGTAATAACCCCAGCATAACAACTACAGACCTAAATATTGAACTTTTTTTTTTTAAGTTTTATAAATTTTATTAAGGAGGGTTTAGGAAAGGGAAGGGAGAGAGAGCAAGAGAGAGAGAGAGTAACGCTCAAGGGAGAACGCCAAAGGCGGAGAGCTAGTAGGAGATCTCAAGAGGGGATATGCTGGCAAGACACGTGCTTGGGCACCACACATGCTCTGCCACGTGGGCTCAGGCAGCATGTGTGCCCAGGCAGCATATGCGCCAATATTGAACATTTCTATCCTTAGTAATAATTTTTGAAATATTTACCAACTCAATAATTAAATGTGAAATGGAATGCAAAACTCACAAGTAGGTCTTTGAAACACATCTGTACATGTACAATTTTTTAAATGTTACATCTGGTATGTTCAAACTACGTTTCTTAACAAAAACCATCATATCTCATGAGGCTTGAATTTAGATGTCTCATATCCTTTGAATTCCTTGTTGGATAATAGAAGTACTATCACTATCACTATCTTCCCGTTAATCATCTATTTGCTAGAGCGGGCACCAGTAATATCTCCATATGTCCTGTCTCATGCTAGTAAAACCCAAAGGCATCCGCTTGCTCCAGGAACATAGAGAGCCTCAAACCATTATATTAGGTCACGGGAATGACCTAATATAAATGTTACTGGTATTTGGCATATCAAATACTACACGAGCAGCTTGCCAGGCTTGCTGTGCGGGTGGCATACTGTTGTAGTCATCTCTAAATAAAGCATTTATAGATGAACCACGCAGCGGCTAGCGGCCACGCCGACCGGGCTGTGATAGTCTGGTCTGCTGGGTGGAGTTGTGACGAGAGGGAAGTCCGGATGTGGAAAATGGCGGGCCCCATGGAGTAGTGGAGGGTGGTCTGGCTTGTTGTGAGGCTCTGCTGAGGTGGCAGGCCAGGGCTAGAACCCGCCATGCCTCCCGGGCACCTCACGAGCAGCTGGGCACAGGGAGAGCAAGGAGCAGCTCTGCCCAATGTCTGAGAGTCTCTGCAAAAATAGAAGTACATGAAGAATAAATCCTGAGTGTCCCACTTTTTATCTTTAGCTATTACCGGCTCCCTGACACATCATGTAACCTCTGAAATCCTAGACTATCAGCCTGTATGGAAAGAGTCTTTCCAGTGTGCAAATACACTAGACATTTCTTTGCACCAAAGTCTGATTATGGGGGAGATTTTCATCTCCGCTAAATAAAAACTAACACTATTCTCCAACTTACACATATTTTATTAAACATGAAAGCAATAAGGTTGTTAAAAGTAGAAAACAGCTTCTCTAAGAACATCAGGTACCAAGGAGTATACAGTAGTAAGTCTCTAAGTTTTCTAGTTTAAGACAATTCTCGAATGTGGAGCTGAAGAAACAGGCAAAAAAATAAATGTCCGTTCATGCGTGGCTGATGGGTCTGTGTGACTAGGTTTGTTGGTAAGGAATAAGATGAGTATCATTGAGAAGTGACAGGATGAGGGCCCTGTATTGCAAGGAATTCAGATGATTTCCTTCTGTGATTAATACAATTACTTAACTAATTAATTATCTATCAGCTTCCCTTATTTGCCTGGCAGACAGCGGGTAGGGGCGTTTGCCTTGTACGCAGCCGAATCTCCAACATCCCATATGGTCCCCCGAGCACTACTAGGAGTGATTCCTGAATGTAGAGCCAGGAGTAACCCCTGAGAGTCGCCCCTAACCCAAAAAAGCAAAAAATAAAAAACAAACAATGTCGACCTTAACGTCATATATTCTTTTTTTCCATGTATGTATGATTTTATGCTGATGAATATAACA
Organism: Cryptotis parvus; assembly: GCA_021461705.1. Classification (NCBI taxonomy): domain Eukaryota; kingdom Metazoa; phylum Chordata; class Mammalia; order Eulipotyphla; family Soricidae; genus Cryptotis; species Cryptotis parvus. The sequence goes on from JAJIBD010031297.1 coordinate 90,876, forward strand.
GTTTGAGTTAATACATTTCTAAAGTAAGAAACATATTAGAGTGTTTGAAAAAGAATTTTTTGTATCTTTGTTATTATTAAGGGAATGAGAATATATTCTGAAGATTCAGGGAGACATTCCCCATTCCCTCACATTTTATTAGTTTTAAGTGGACACCATTTATCTGGGTGCTAGAATAATTTCACCAAAAGTAAATATTGTGATTTATAGATAGATACCTTTTAGCTACATCACTGTATCACTGTATCACTGTCTTCCTGTAGATCATTGATTTTCTTGAGCAGGCACCAGTAACATCTCTATATGTCCTGTCACATGCGAGATAGCCCAAGGGAATTTGCCCTCTTCAGGAACACAGCCATTTTTAATTTTTGGTTGATTTGATTTGATTCGGGGCCAAACTTGACTGTACTCAGGGCTTATTCCTTGGTCTGCACTCAGGGATCAACTTGGTCAGCTGCATGAAAGAGGTTTTACCCACTGTACTATATCTGTAACCTCAGCATTGTTGTGAAAGATTAAACATGACTAAAGCTTAAACAACAATGTTGATATCAAGACATATTGACATCATATGTATTTCAATCATTATGTAAGTTTTAATTAACAAGTTAAATGAAAATGTCATAAATTGATGAAATTTATAAATTTTGTCAGCTACAAATTTATATGTAAATTATACTTAAATACATCACCTGTTCACTTGATCACTTGATATTCCGTTATTCATCGATTTGCTCTAGCGGGCACCAGTAATGTTTCCATTGAAATTCTATTCTTTTATCCATAATATTTAAAAAAGTCATAGCCTTATTAAATTATATATATATATATATATATTCTATCAGACCTCATTCCCATGACCTGATGGCATGGTTTGAGGCTCTTTATGTTCCTGGATCAAGCAGATGCCCTTGGGCCTCTACTTGCATGAGATAGGACATATGGAGATGTTACTGGTGCCAGCTCGAGCTAATCGATGATGAACGGGAAGACAGTGATACAGTGATCAGTGCCAGAGATGTAGGACAGAAGGTAGGGCTCTTGCTTTCTATGCAGCTGACAGGGCTTAATTCCTGACTCTAAGTATGACACATTGGGTACTGTCATGAATAACCACTAAGCAATATGCCAGGATTAATCCCTGAGCATAGCTGGTGGGTATAGGCCAAGCTGACCCCACAAACAAAAATATATTCTATCATACTTAGAGATCACAGTATTTTCAATTTCAATCAAAAAGTGCATTTTGATAACTCTCAAATTTTGTGGGTTTTTTGCTTGTCAGCTGCTTGATTGGTTTTGGGTCACATCCATGTGTGCTCAAGATTAATCTGATGTCTAAGTTCAGGAATCACTCCTGGTAGGCTTGGAGGACCATATGAGTTGTTGAGATAAACTGGGTTTGTGGTGAGCTATAACCATTACACATTTGCACTAAACCTTGTGTAAATTTGTTTACCTAGACTTCAAAGATCTTAAAGCACCACTTTTATGCTCTTGATGAGAGTCCACATATTTCCCCATATAATATGGGGAAATATGTGTATCGTGTTGCTATTTTTCATAATTCCTCAAAATACTCATAGCATCAATTGGCTTGGTGACATGTTAGCATTTCCCTACCTCTCCATTGAAGTTGCAGATAATTTTCTTATCTTCCCAAGCATATTTTTTACTTTAGTGGTAGGTCCATTTTCTTCTTAAAATTTTTTTTTCTTATTTTTCACTGCCTTTTTGATTATCTATTGCCTGTAAGTAAAATTTTAAATATATTGCCTATACCAATAATTTTGTTTACTTGTTTTATATTATGAGGATTAATGAGTGTTACTTAATATTATCAGTTGCAGAATTTAAAAAGTATATACGTATATACTTTTTTAAAATAAAAAAGCACATACATCACTTGTGACTTGTATCACTTGTCTTCCTGTTGTTCATTGATTTATTTGGTTGGGACTAGTAATGAATGAGGTCCATTATTGTTACTGTTTTTGGCATATCGAATAAACCACGGATAGCTTGACAGGCTCTGCTGTGGCTCTGCATTCATTCATTCCAGGGGGCCCAGTCTTTTTCTATGTCAGACCATCAACCATCCAGGGCCCACCGGCAGAGCCCTGCTTGTAGACAAGTCTGTCTCCTGTTTCCCACCTGCCATAGCAGCTGGGCATAGCAGTCACACCTGCAACACCTCAAGAGGCAGGATATACATATATAAAGTAATATATAAAAGAAACATATTTTGGGGGAATCACACCCAGAGATGCTCAGAAATTACACTTGGCAGTGTAATTGGATGCCAGGGGTTGATCTCAGTTCATCCACGTGCATGTACAGCTCAACCTGCTGTACTATCGCTATGGCCCCTATCATTTTTATAGTGGTTATCGGTTATCAAATCTCTCACTTATTATGGAAAGTGACCAAATTTCTAAATTTTAAATATTTCATAAATTCACTTTAATTTTAGCAAATATTTCAGAATTGTTGTACTCTTTTAATATGAACAACATATATTTCCTGTGAAATTCATTGTTGGCTGTTCAATACACATTGAAAATTATTTTTAAATGTTTACAAATTTTTCTTTTGGTTATTGGTCCATATTTGTAGTATTTAAGGCTTACTTATGATTCTACACTCAGGGATCACTCTTGGTGGTTCTCCCAGGAACATATGGAATGTTGGGGATCAAACCCAGATATTCCATGTGAAAGGCTAGCGACCTACCATTGTACTATTCTTCTGCCATGCTTTTAAATTAATTTTACTTATTATTTTTGCAATTTATGCTAAAATGGCAAATGTACATTTATTAATGTTTATAAGCCCATATAATTGAAACTGTTCATTCTGATCTGAATTGGTCAGAACATGATTTTTGGCAAGTCTGTTCTCATAATACGTTAAAGACACTTTAATAATATATAAGACTAGATATAAATAAAGTGCCAAAGTCAATATTTATCATTTTTCCAAGAACAATTTCCCCTTAACTTTATGTCTCTTTGAGTTTTGTTCATGCAACAAGGATTCATTTGTAATCTTTTAGAGAATTCAGTTAATGGAAATTATTTTATTAATGTCTTATTAATCTTATTTCCATCCCAAAGTTGTTACTCTTCCCTCCAGGCCTCAGTATTTCTACCCCACAAATAATATGTTTGAATACTTGATTTCTTCAGCTATAATACTGTGTAAGACATAAATTGTGAATGATTTTTGTATAAAGTATGAAAAAAAATCCACTTAAATGTAAATACAATATAATTTCATGTTCTGAATAGAAATGCAATATAATTATTAGTACAATATTTTTTGCATGCATTTTTCCACATATTTTAGTGAATTGTGATGCTTCTTATCCCTAAAATAACCTACAGGTCAGGGAAAAGTGAGCAAATGACTGTTCAAAATGGTAATATATGGACATATGCTAGATTATCATTTGATTTCAGATGGCTGCTTAGGGATCTATAGAATCGTATACTTGTGTTGTAGTATAGATGACTTGAGTGCAGCATATAGAAGCATCACATAATCGGGCATGGATCATCCTGAATTTGGGGCTTCAGAGTGAAGAATATTGTCTTTTTATCTGGGGAGAAACCTAAAGGGGACCGAGGTAATGAGTACAAGTCCAGTTAAAAATATATGTGAGGAACAATCTATAATCATGCCATTTTTCAGAGTTTTCAAAACATATGTTTTAAGCTCTGAAACATATGTTTGACTGTGGGAAAAAAACACACCAAAGGATAAAAATGTATAATAAACAGAAGAGAGGGAAACTAAGAAAACAATCTGGTATATAATTGCATCAAAAATAAAATACCCAGGCTAGAGAGATAAGATAAGGCGGAGGCATTTTACTTTGCATACACCAACTGTGACCTGATTATTATTAACATCATGTTCCCTTCCTACCCTTCTGGCAACCCCAACCCAGGTCAGCTCAGTTTTTTCATATTTTTCCTGCTCAACACACCCAGATCAGTTTTGCTTTCTTCTACCTTTATATTTTTGGGTGACACCTGACTCTGGAGTTTGTTGCTCAGGGCTTACTCCCAACTCTGTGCTTAGGGGAGCACCTCTGGCTATACTCAAGGGATCATATGTGGTTTTGGGGGATTGAACTGTGGTCAGCTGTGTGTGAGGCAATGACTTTACCTCATGGTATTAAGACTCCTGCCCCTATCAAGACACACTTTTAAGTAAATCATTGAAGTTAGTAGAGTTGACATGATGGATATTCATAATTATTTTAATAATAAAATAAATAAAAATAATGAATAGTATTGTGTCAGGGTATATAAAGATAATAAAGCAAAATAGAAAGCCCAGAAATGATGAATTTAAAATCTATTAAAAATTGACAGTATTGTATAAGTAAGTTGGAAAGATAGTTTTATGGATAGTGTCTCTGTGGTGTTTCTATTACTCTTGAAAAGATCAGAGTTTGATCTTCATTCAAACTCAAAAAAGTGGTATTCCAATTACATTATGAAGTAATATGAAAACCAAAAGTCTGAGAAATTAGCTTAGGATAGAGAGATCATTTCAAGTAGACGCAGTTTCCCTAAGTAGAAATATAAAGGATTAAGCATTCAGTGGTAGGCAAATATAAATGAAGTTCTATTAAGAGATTCTTTTTTACTAGACAGGAAGGTCTAAGGCAGATTGAGATGCAGTGTGTAAGCACTTCACTTGCGCATGGCCACTGTGGCTAGATCAGTAGTACCACATATGGTTGTCTGAGCAATTTAAAGAATGTTCCCTAAGCATGGAGCCAGGAGTTACATCCTGAGAACAACCTGGTATCTCAGATTGGGTGTTGAGTATGATCCAGAATACCAGGAAAACTGTTAAATGAAGGGAAATTATTTCAGGTTTTTTTGTAATTCGTTTAAATCAGTGAAGATATAAATCAGAATCATAGTCAATTTGCTTGCTTAATAATAATTTTGTAAAAAAGTATATACAGGGTGTCTTGGGTGATAAATCAAAGGGTTGGAGCATAAACCATGAATGAGCCGGACACTGAGTACAATACCCAGAATTTCATGTCCCATACAGCACTGCCAGATGGGACTGGTGGCTGTAGCTCCACTGGCCCAATGAGCACCTCGTGGTAGCCCTAATCAACAGAGAGCGGGTCATGGAGCTTCAAGCACTATCTCAAAAACTCCCAAATTTGGAAATGGGGGCCACTCAGACCGTGTTCAGAGCTTACTCTTACCACTGTATCAGAGATAATTTTTGTCAGTGTTTTGGAGACCATATGCATTGCTAGAGATTGAATCCAGACTGGGTGTATGCAAGGCAAGCACCTTACACATGCTACTATCAGGCCTCAGACACCCAATTTTTTTAAGAAACATAAAATATGTGGAAATAGCATAAGAACCATATATTTCATTAAATATCTGTATATCATTACATACTATTGCAGTACACTGTTGCCTAGAGCCTCTGCATAGTGTCTGGAATTATCTCCTGCTGACCACTTTGTAGATAGGGGCAGAAAACAGTTTGGATCTGTGACTATGTGGCAGTATATCTTACCATATATATATATATATGTATATATATATATATATATATATATAAAAGCAAACATATATATATATATGTAAAAAAGTATATACAGGGTGTCTTGGGTGATAAACATATATATATATATATATATGATAAACATATATATATATATATATATATATATATATGTTTGCTTTTTGGGTCACACTCAGCATTGTTCAGGGTTACTCCTGGCCCTGAAATCAGAAATTACTCCTGGCAGTGCTCAGGGGATGATATGGGATGCTGGGGATAGAACCCAGGTTGGCCGCATGCAAGATATAAAAGCATAGCCTGTTCTCCTCCCTGTCTCTTCTTCTTTGTCCTCTGCCTCTGCTCTCTTTCTCTCCGTTCTCTTCCCTGTTGGGGCCTTAGCACATGGTAGCGGCCATCTTGGCCTAAGATTCTAAACTTCCAGGGGCCATCCAGAAATCTAAAGTCTGGGGTTTTCCTAATATTGAATTGTATACCAGAACAAGTGTGAGTAAAGCCTTTTGAAACATTGCTGGATTTGAGAGTCTTTCTCTGTCTGATTCCGCTGATCCCCTGGGCCAGAGGGGATCCCACTACCCTGCTCCCAGTTTTTGTCTGGGAGCCAAGTATTCTTTGACAACATACCTATTGCTAATGGGATCTATTGCTGAAAATTAAAAATCACTGAGAAATCAAATATGGCAAGGATATAAATAAAATTTTGTAATCCTGATTTAATAAATTAATTGCAGATTTTCTATATCCATCAAAACTTGTCATAAGTCAACCGTGAATCAACAATTTCCATGAACAGATAGATCAATGTAAATTTTCATGTCCTGAAAGTTCACATAAGTTTAGTTCCAATAATATTTAAAATAAAAGAAAAACTGAAAACAAGTTAGTTGTCAAGTGGCAGTGGTCAATAAATTATTTCAGCTCTACTTAGTTGACAATACTTTGATGTAGAGATCGTCAGATATTTTCTGTAAAGTATCAGGCACTAATTATTTTAGACATAGTGATCCCAAATGCCTGAGAAACAGTCGAACAGTTGAAAAACTCTTTGCTTCCCGGGTTCTTAGACAATGCCATGTCCCTGGGTGCAACCTCTGGCACAGCATTTTGTCTCCTGAGGAATAAGCATTTACCAAACCCAGTAGAGACCCCAAACAAACAGACAAAAATGAAGAAAGTTGTTGTAACACTATCTTCTATATTTACAAGCATTTGGATGTAAGTGAAGGACATAAAGCCTGGAAAAGTAAGATATAGTAATATTTAAATGCATACATTATTTTAGGGTACAGATGTAGTAGAAAGCACTTAATATCGAAAATTCCTTAGTAGATTTGGGGGCTGTGGGAGAGTTCTTTACAACAATAAATGAACACATTAACATTTAGAGAGGGAGATGAGAAAAGGACATAATTCCAAATAAGAAAGTAAATCATAGAAATTTAGGAATTTTTTTAACATTGTATTTTTTTGACATAAAATATAATTCACCTGTTAACACTTTTTTTTTCTTGGTAGTGAGAACCAAAGAGTATATCTGAAAAATTTAGTCACAGATGGGGGAAGAATGCTTTCTTAGATATTGATAATAAACTCCCTGGGAGATAAATTAAGAATAAAAAAAATACATGTTTGTTTGATGTTTGATATCCTGTACATAGAGTGAATTCATGCACCTAATTTTATGTGGTTTTTCCTACACATTTTGTCCACTCAGTTTGCTCGTAAAGAGTAAATAAATAATTCATTCCACACAGAATATGCCATTTGACATAATACACTTTTATGATCATTTGTAAGGAAGAGATTATGGTGATGTGTCATAGAAACTACTCTGCTAAAAAATTCCTTTTTAAAAAGCCACTGAGGCCAAAGGTCAGAGAGGCAATATAGCAGGCAGGGCTCTTACACTGCACATGGCTCTTTCATTGCACTGGCGGTCCATTTGGTACCCAATTCTCCCCAGAAGTGATCTGCAAGCACAGAGCCAGGAATAAGCCCTGAGCACCATCAAATGTGACCCGCAAACAAAAGAAAACAAACAAACCAAAAGAGCATGGGACATATTGATGCAAATTATGACAGATCTTCGGTATTGAATACTTCAACATTACAAGTTTAACAAAAACTGCTTTCTAACCATTTTTGTTACTATTAACATTGTGCTCACAAACCTGACTTTTTTCAGAGCATCAAGGAAAAGCTACAATTCAAATATCTTTGTTCCAAAATACTTGAACATATATTCCCACACAACCTCAGTGCATGTTTTATTTACTGAGACAGTAGATTTATGAAATGTATCCAGTCTTGCCTAGTATTTGGCAAATAAGGCATGTGCAAGTGGATGTACTTAAAATGGAAACCATAAATTGTTTGGGGGCATTTGTTACAGAGAATTTCAGTTGGCTGAGGTCAAGGGAAAAATGCCATACGATATTGGGGAAACTTAAACATTTTCATAGGTTTTGTTTTCAAGGCTAGATTTTGGTTCTAGTTAGAGAGATTTCGTAGCATAGTAGTAGTGCTAAAATAATGTTTGATTTCTAGAAGCCCCTCATCATTTCTCCACATTCTTCTCTTTGGAACACAGCTCCTGGTCTAATTGCAGCTTCTTTTGCTTCTGATTGTGCATTCTCATTCATTTATTTTCTACAGGCAGCTTTCAGCTACATGCATAATTATTATATCTAATTTCATGAGTCTCAAAGATGAGTCTCTTAAATTCAGATTGTGATGACTGCTTGGAGTCTTTTGTTTCTTGTTTGTCTAGTTTCCCCTCCCATACAAACATCTAATTCGGGTTTTTTTTAAAAGCTATTAGTCATACATATTCAAGCTCAATGTGTCCTAAGACCAAACTGAACTATCATTTTGGAGCTGGAACAGAATTTATGGCAGAGTGTGCTTTCGTGTGGGAGAAAGATCATCCAGAATTATACTACTATTAATTAAAATCCTATCAGATATATAGCATTTGAAGGAGAAAAACTGAAGGGCATTTTTAAAGAGGCCCCCAGATGAAGTCTCTTGTTGGCTCCATCTTCATGGATGCAATCACATGGCATGTATTTGGAGAAGGAAAACCCAGATCTATGGGCTTGGTGCATATGTCATCCTGTAAAATTGCTGTCAAAATGCAAGATGAGCATTACAAACAACGCACCAAAATCATTTTTAAAAACAGTTATCTCTCCCAAGATCCTAGGCAGTCGCTGTAGAGAGTCCTGGCAGCAAAGCAGCAGGAGACAGCTAATGAGGCAAGTCATCCCTTATCATTGCTGCGCTTAGCCTGATTTAGTTATCTGAATCAAAATGACAGATTCAGGAGGAAGACTCCTGGGAACTTGACTGAAAATGGTGTGTTGATGTAGCCATGCACTGATCAGTCTAGTGTAGTGCTTTTTAGTCTCCATGCCAACGACAAAACGAAACACAAAAACAGTGGGTTAAAGGGCGTGCTTTAGAAAAATGGATATTGGGCAAGATATTTTCTTTATAAACAGACTGAGTTAAACATTGAAATAAGCTTCATGCCCTGACCAACCTAAGGCTTCTTACACATAAGAGGTTTTATAAAGTAATTTCAGCTTGTCAGGAACAATTTTCCTCTTTCCCTTTAGGATTACTTATAACTTTAGCGTTTGCAACTATATCCCATGTTATTGGCAGCTTATTAACTTTATTCCAGTGTGAAAACTGCAAGGATTAACTCTTTCTGTTCGGTCTTAATTCTCCCTGAAAAGTAGCAGCACATCACTAGTTTTAAAGAGTACTTGATATGCTGGGCATGAATTTAAGAGGTTTGATAAAAGAGGTACTAAGAATAAGAAAAGAAAGGATTCAAATTACCTGAGGGGAATTCATACTGTTGACAAATAGCTCTGTCTGCTAGCCCTCAGTTTGAGAAAGATTTTTGATATTTTTGATCAGTGAGCTAGACAGATTTTTCTTGTTATGGGCAAACTATCAACATTCAGAAAATAGCATAAAGGGGACATTAAAAGCCACATATGATGAAGAAAAGATTGCTCTTCTAAAGATAGAATAGCTCATTGCACAAACCTTATTCACTCAAAGATATGAGAAGTAAAGATGCCTTATAAAAGAGAGGGCTTTGTTTTGTTGTTGTTTTTGGACTTATGCACATGTTACTGTTATAGGACATGAACAGAACTAAGAATAGAGAAACCCACATACATTCTTCCATTTGATGTGCTTGGTTTATTTTATGCTAAGGAGTACAAATGTATAAAACATCTTTAACTACTCCCCTGGAGTCATTTAAGTTGATTTGGGCATCACATTAGGATTTAACAATTTTCTAAACTGATCCAATTTAATGCTTTTTTAAAGACCTAGATTTCTTGGTCTTTCAAGCAGCCTCTGTACATCTCCAAAATAAAGTGCCCAGCTGTATAAATGAAGGAAATAAGGGCCTGCAGGAAGCCAAAATCCTAATTTTAACCACATGCTGAGGGAAGAAGAAGAATTTATCTGTTTTATCCAAGTTTTCCCCCTTCTTTTTGAAATGGGAACATTGCTTTTGCTGGCTACTTTATGCTGGATCTTTGACTCAGTATTTAGTCTAGTCTGAGCATGCCTAAGAGGATAAGCAGGCATTTAATATCACATATTTTCAGGAAATCCTTCGTAGTTGATAGTCCTAGGCCCTGAATTACTGACAATGCAAGGATATTCTGCCATCATTTGAAAAGCCCTACAGTATATAGGCTTCCAACAAAAAAAAGGTTTGGCAATATGGGTGGTCAGCTCAAAGGCTGCGGTAGGGCAGTGGAGCCCTGGGGTTCGTACTCAACATTCACATTTGAGCTTGGTTTATTCTTGTGGTCTATATTGATGTTCCAAATCCCTCAAGTGACCCCCTCCCTCGCCACCCATCTACACAATCTAAGAAAAATTTATGCATCCTTGAGAGTTTGGCAAGAAAGAGCAAAATCCAGTTGTGCCAATAGAAGTGCTCATTTCTTCTCACGTCTATGAGGTTTTCCTTGCTCTTCTTGTTTTCTTCATTTTTCAGCAGCATTCTGATCTTATTATTCATTTGTCAAATTCTCTCCTACTCAGCTTTTGTATCCCGTTCTCCTGATTTACTATGGAATTCACTTGCAGAATTTCTCAGTAATACCATACAATGCTGATTTAATTAAAATATAGAATAAGTAAATATTCACAGAACTGAGGGATATTGGTATCTGTTTCTTGCAGATGAATGGTTCACATGAGCTATGAAGCAAATAAATTATGATACGGGAAAATAGACCACTCAGCAGAGCCTGGCAAGCTACTTGTGTCATATTTGATATGCCAAAAACTGGTAACAATGGTCTGAGGCTCTTCGTGTTCCTGGAGTGAGCAGATGCCCTTGGGCTACACTAGCATATGACAGGACATATGGAGATGTTACAAGTGCCTGCTTGAGCAAATAGATAAACAACGGGAAGACGCGTGATACAAGTGATGGGAAACTATAGAGCACTGGGAAGAATAACATAAAACTGTAATATTTGAGCTACTTGTGGATGTTTAATCACACAAGGAAAGTTCACAAAGTGTGGGTGCAATTAGTTCTCCCTGGGGCACATCAATCACACAATACAATGAAAGTGAGGTCCTGCTAGGAAACATTTACATTCTGATGAAGAAGGTTATATCCCATCTGCAGTTAGTCTGCCCTCAAAAGAGAAATCAACTCAAGCTCCATATCACCTTAATATCACTTGTATCACTTATCTTCCCATTGTTTATAGATTTGCTCAATTGGGCACCAGTAACATCTCCATATATCCTGGCATATGCTAGTGCAGCCCAAGGGCATCTGCTAGCTCCAGGAACACATAGAGCCTCAAACCAATCCTCAAACCAGGACATGGGAATGAAGTCTATAACTGTTACTGTTTTTTGGCATATCAAATATGACACAGGTAGCTTGCCAGGCTCTGCTGTGTGGGATTTATAATAATTATCAAATGGACAGATTTCAAGTTATACCCATATTTGTCTTTCAATTATGAGAGAGAAAGAAAACCCTTAATCCCAATAATTTTTTTCTTAACCCCTCCATCATATTTTAAGGAATATTTTTGTCAGCTCTCTAGTCTTGTACGCTATTTGCTTAAACAATAATAGAACACTAGCAAGATGTTTTACATTTTATTTCTATAAAATTATGCATAACAAATGTATATTTCTTAGAGTCCTTAATTAAAAATTAATAATAAACAGTTGCAATAAATGAATTCTTATCCAACTGATATCTGCAGAAACATCAATAGTGATGCAATGGCTCAGTTTTCAATACTTTTTATTTCATATAAGGAATATTTAACTGAGGCTGGACCAAAATAGGTACATGATTTCCATTGCCTTACATCCTTGATAACTTCCAGTTTGGGGAATATCAAATTAACATCATCTCATATGATTATCATGCATATCTTCTCTTGTATATTTAAAATAATTACAATATTGAAACAAACTTTGAAATGTGATACAGGAGCACAAAACCAGTATGCAAAACACTGAGAGATGCTGATTAAGTGAAAGTTGTATTTGTGAATTCTTTCTTCAGCAAAACAAATATCAAAAGACTTCAGTTAAACTTGTAAATATGAATGATCTCATTTATAAAACAGAGCCAAAACTAAATAACAAAAGTAAATGAGGAACCAGCCTGATATAAATCACTTGTATCGCTTGTCTTCTCGTTGTTCATGGATTTACTCTAGTGGGCACCAGTAACATCTCCATATGTCCTTGTCGCATGCTAGTGTAGCTCAAGGGCATCTGCTCACTCCAGGAGTACAAAGAGCCTCGAACCATTTGTTCAAGTCATAGGAATGAGATCTATAATCATTACTGTTTTAGGCATATCAAATATGACATGGATAGCTTGTCAGGCTCTTCTGTGTGGATGGGACACTTTTACTGATGAACCATGTGGCTGCAAAGCAGCTACACACAATGGGGAGAAATCGCTTTTCTCTTGGGTAGAGCTCTGACAAGTTGCGGAGTCCGGATGTTGAAAATGGCTGCCCTCATGCTGTGGGTGATCCTCTGGCTTCTTGAAAGCCTCTATTGGGATGGTGGGCCAGAGCTAGAAACCGCTTCCCTCCTGGAAGCCCCACAATCAGCCAAGCACAGGGGGAGCTGGTAGCAGCTTTGCTCCATGTATCTGCGTCTAGTACTCTGTGTTGTGCCTGATATAAATACCTAAAACAAAGAACCACATTGCTAAAGAAAACCTTTAACAGGATATTTGCAAACTTCAAGAGATATTCTAAAATCTTAATATGGCAATTACACAGAGCTCTTTTTTAAAATGATATAAAATTGAAGTTCCATAATTGTAATAACATAGAAATTGTTTCATGTATGCAATGCTGCTATGTCAGTTCCTTTATCAGTGATTTTAGGTCATTCCATCATTGTCCCAAGGTCCCTGTCTCCTCAATCCATGACTTTCTTATTTTCCATTTACTTTGATAAGGTGCAGGATTTTTTTCCATTGGGAACTTTCTAATCCCTTTATTGTCTTCTTTGCTCCTTCTTCATCCATTCCCTCCTCCTTTGTCTTCCAATTTCTTCCCTTCCCTTCTGTTTCTTTGTTCCTTTTTATCTCCTATTTCTTCCCTTCCCTTCTGTTTCTTTGTTCCTTTTTTATCTCCTTCCCTTTATCCCTTCTTCCTGGATAATTCATTTCCTCCCCTCTAGGCTTAGGTTTATTGTTCTGGTGCTTTTTTTTCATTTCGACTATACCAGTTCTTGGCTTTTTGTGATTTTTTTTTAGAAAGTCATTTTTTTTTGCACTTTTATTTTTTTTTATTTTTACAATTACAAAGATATACAATTAAAAAGTTCATATTTGGGTTTTGGTCATACAGTGTTCCAGCACCCATCCCGCCACCGGTGCCCATCTCCCACCACCAACGCCCCCGGTTCCCTCCCCTCCCCAGCCCTGCTCCATGGCAGGTTCTTTATTTCTTTCCCTTTCTCTCTCTTTATCTTTTCCTTCCCCTCCAGACTATGGATTACAGAACATACATTAAAGGGCTGTCATGTGTATCTTTTTGCCTCTATTTAATGCTCAGTTCTAGGTTGGCATTAGTACCCTCGACAATTGTTAGCACCCTGTTCCATTTTCTGTCATACCTAGCCTCTGACTCCCACACGTTTGTGATAATTTCCACCTTTGACAAGACCTCCTGATATATTTGTAATCACTTATTATAACATTAGAAATAGGATAAGTGAAGAGAAAAAACCAATAAAAATTGAATTTACTCTACTTTATAAAGTTCTGGGGTTTTAAATATTTTTTTCATCGAGAATTTTTGCAATCAATTAGCACAATGTTTTAAAAATAAACAAAACAGAAGTACAAATATTTACAAGGGGCCTCACCTAGATAGAGTCTAGTTCAAATGATTTGACTTTGTGACTGGTAGAGGGAATAGTGGGTAAGGTGCTTGCCTTGCACACCGCTGATCAGGTTTTAATCCCTGGCTCTATATATGGCTCCTGAACACTATTGGGAATCATCCCTGAACAAAGAGGCAGAAATAAACCCTAAGGACTCCTTTATGTATTTATAAAATACAAATAATGAATTTAGTCTAATTTTCAGTAGATAAAGCACTTATCAAAGGGAAAAGGGAGAGTTAGATGGGGCAGATGGTGAACAACTTTGTCATGGAGTACACGGTTGGCATGTGTGTTGTTTTAATGGAGAAAAAGTCTTAGTTAACTTCTTAGCTGGAGGGTGATCACATATTTCAAGCTGAAACAAATGCCAAAAAAATCATTAAGACTTTTATGGAAGCTCAGAATGGTCACTAGTTTTACATCTTGATAGGAATATTTAGAAGAGAAGAGCTCGATCCTTCTGCTCAAAATACCTTCTGATGGAAGAAAAATTCAGTCATACAGGAACAAGTAATATTTATAAATCTAAGTTAGTAGAAGCACAGACATAATTTCAAGTAATTCTATTATATTGTCATAAAAGAGTTTATATTATCAAAGGACATAAAATTATTTCTATGCATGTGAAATGTTCTCACTTAAAAACCCTGAGCACTTTCTTTTCATTTTTTAGGTCATATTGTAGCTTGAGAACAAGTACCTCAGGGCATCATAAAAATCTAATGTAACAAAGGCAGAATTAATGAATTAAATATACTAGAATGTGGATACAATCTCCTTCAAAAAGAGACATTAAAACACTTGGAATTTAAGTCTGCATCAATTTTCTATCATTTTTCCCTTATGCTAATGACAAACTATATTCTTTATGAAAGAATGTATTTAGATGCAACGAGTATCAACATCTAACTTTACATGTAAGTTCTTAAGTATGAGACTGACCTGGTGCTCCAATTTTTTTTTAAAAAAGAAAAACTAATTTTCTCTATTTACACATGCTTGTTAACTCCTCAGGTTCAATCTGAAAATTCATGTAGCTTATTCAACATTCTTGAAGAAAAATGGAAAGGAAGAAAATTAAATAAATAAATAATTCTCATGGAGAATTTGGCATATTTGTTATGCCAAAAATAGTAACAATAGTGGACCTCATGCCCAATGAATGGAGATGTACCAGTGCCCGCTTGAGCGAATTGATGAATGGGAAGAGAAGTGATACAAGTGATGGAGAATTTAGGCTAAAATTTTATGCAAAAACATTAATAAAAACTTGGAAGTAGGAACATTGTTTCTAACTTTTGTGCCATAAAAGATGACACATGATGGTTTATGGTGTTGCATACATGTCTCAAATCCCAGCAGGATTTCAAAGATTTGATGTCAGTGTGTATTGCTTTTTTTTTCTGCACCTCTGTCACTTTAAGTATTCACATTTGATGGACCTCTACTGAGAAATATTTTTTTTTTTGCTTTTTGGGTAATACCTGGAAATGCTCAGGGGTTACTCCTGGCTCTGCACTCAGGAATTACTCCTGGCAGTGCTCAGGGGACCATATGGGATGCCGGGGATCGAACCCGGGCTGGCACGGGCTGGCCTCGTGCAAGGCAAACACTCTACCCACTGGGCTATTGCTCTGGCTCTGAGAAATATTTTTTAAAGTGTTCTTTTGCCTAAAATATAGTAAAGATGGAAAGAAAAAAGCCAATGGTAAAGTAAAAACCAAATTGCATTGCAATATTATGCATCCTATATAGTATCACTGTCTGTCTTCCCATTCATCAATTTGCTCGAGTGGACATCAGTAACATCTCCATACCTCCTGTCTCATGCTAGTACAGCTCAAGGGCATCTGCTTTCTCCAGGAACATAAAGAGCCTCAAACCGTTATATTATGTCATGGGAAAGAGGTCTATAATTGTTACTGGTATTTGGCATATAAAATACCACACGGGTAGTTTGCCAGGCTTACCATGCGGGTGGTATACTCTTGTAGTCACCTCTATATACAGCATTTATTGTTGAACTGCACTGCCAAAAGTGACCGTGCAAGCTGGGCTGTGATAGGCTCGCCTGCTGGATGGAGTTCTGATGAGAGGGAAGTCTGGATGTTAAAAATGGCGGCCCTCATGGAGTAGGGGGTCGTCTGGCTTGTTGCGAGACTCTGCTGGGGTGGCGGGTCAGGGCTAGAAGCTGCCATCCCTCCCGGGTGCCTCGTGAGCAGCTGGGCACAGGGAGAGCTGGTAGCAGCTCTGCCCCATGTCTGTGAGTCTCTGGATCAGCATACCTGGGCCAGGCTTGAAAAAAAAATGTGTTATATATTAACACATCCTAACATACAAATATTATCAATTATATAATTGAGACATAAATTTAATCTAAGTAATCAATATTAGATCCACACTTTCTAGTCATTAAATATCTAGACATTTAAAAGTTTAACCTCATGTGATAAGCACATTTGAGCATTTTTGTCTTATACAATAAATATGACCAATGTGACAGTGTCTAATGGTGCATGGAGCTGAAAAGTTGTGCTCAAAGGAAACGGTTTTTAGTAATAACTGACTTTTGCTTTTGTCTGGCTAGATTAAGCATATTGAGAAATCTTAATTCCATTTGAAACTTTGAAGATTAACCTATTAATTACTTTCTAGAAACATAAATTTTGCTCCCATTTAGGATTAAGAGGAAACTACTTATTATGATATTACTTGTTCTTGATTCCTGACTCCAAAAGCTGCAATGACTTTAATTCTGCAAGCTACTGTGGGCCTTTTGATATATTTTTAATATGGGGATGATGGTATTCAAGATACAATGGAATGAGATTTTTACAGAGCTTAATTTAATCAATAAAAAGCATTTAGAGTAGTGTCAGGCACAAAACTAACCAACACAGATTTATCAATTTTTCTATTATTTTAGCAGATGAAAACATGAATATATTAGAAAAACAAAAATGTGAATGTCATCACTTCACTTTCCATATGCTTATTAGAATTGTCTGACAACGCTTGCATATTTTTCAAACTAGCTGCTGAATCCAAGAAAATAACAGAAAATTCTGCCAAAAAACAATTCTGCCATCAAGAGACTAAGCATCATGTTTTTTATCATTAATGTTGATAACTTATTCATTTACTTATGTAATCTCCGTGTTACTATCACAGTATGTTAAACGGTGTTGGAAATATCGTTTAGGTAGAACATCATAAGGTCTAAGAATTAGTGTAAAAATAGTCTTTTTATAATAACATACTTTACTGAATACCATGTATATATTAAACTCAATTTATTTTATTTTTATGTTGTCTTGGAATTATACATTCTGATAAAGGTTTCCTCATTTTTTAGATTTATTACTACCAAACTATGTCAGCAACACCTCAAATAAATACAGTCCTTTTCCAAATACATATTTGTTAAAGTGCTCAGCCATTGCTGTGGTAAACAGTTAAGTTTTATCTCAATATTTAATTTAGTCACAATGCCAAAGTGACATTTGTCACTAATTCTTCAGCATAAATTTATTAAGTTTATTAAGACTTTAGAAAAAAAAGTTTGGTCATATAATTTTCTCACTAAAAGTAAAATGAAGAATTACAAAAAAAAGAAATATAAATATATGTTTTTTTCCTCCCTTCCCCTCCTGTCACACTTAGCACCAATGACCACTTCCAGAGGGAAACATGTCAGGCTTGGAAATGCCCCAGTTTTAAGCCAACAGGCCCTTGGGGACCCCTACGGGACTGGAGCACAGGGTTTGTTTGCAGGAGCCAAGTTTGGTCCCCGGGAACCTCTGGGAGTGATGCTCAAATTTATCTATCTATCTATCTATCTATCTATCTATCTATCTATCTATCTATCTATCTATCTATCTATCTATCTATCTATCTATCTATCTATCTATCTATCTATCTATCTATCTATCTATCTATCTATCTATCTATCTATCTATCTATCTATCTATCTATCTATCTATCTATCTATCTATCTATCTATCTATCTATCTATCTATCTATCTATCTATCTATCTATCTATCTATCTATCTATCTATCTATCTATCTATCTATCTCTATCTATCTATCTATCTATCTATCTATCTATCTATCTATCTATCTATCTATCTATCTATCTATCTATCTATCTATCTATCTATCATCTATCTATCTATCTATCTATCTATCTATCTATCTATCTATCTATCTATCTATCTATCTATCTATCTATCATCTATCTGTCTGTCTGTCTGTCTATCTATCTATCTATCTAATCTATCCATCCATCCATCCATCCATTCATTTGTTCATTCGGTCATTTATTTATTTATTTTTAATATATGTTTTAAAGAATTTCAAGAAAAAGTGTTTTTGTTGTCTGTATAATTTAAGTCAGAGAAATAGACACTTCCATCACTTCATATATCAAAATTATAATTTAAAAATATCAAAGAAAGGAAGGTAATCATTGAAGTAAAATAAAGTAAATTCCTTATATCTTAACAAAGTTAAGGGGTTGGAGTGATAGCACAGCGGGTGAGGCATTTGCCTTGCATGTGGCCTACCAGGGTTCGATCCCAAGGATCCCATGTGGTCCCCGAGCACCGCCAGGGAGTAATTCCTGAGCAAAGAGCCAGGAATAACCCCTGAGCATTGCCAGGTATAACCCTAAAAGCAAAAAAAGAAAAGTTAACTAAGTTCACTAAGTTAACTAAGTTGAGGTCTGATTATAAATTAATGAAAATGTATCCGAAATATTAATTAACAGTTATTATTCCACCTATACTTACAAAATTCTATGTAGGCTGATATATAGGGATACAAAGAAACTATCACTATCACTATCTTCCTGTTCATCATCTATTAGCTAGAGCGGGCACCAGTAATGTCTCCATATGTCCTGTTTCATGCTAGTAGAACCCAAAGGCATCCGCTTGCTCAAGGAACATAAAGAGCCTCACACCATTATATTAGGTCATAGGAATGACCTAATATAAATGTTACTGGTATTTGGCATATCAAGTACAACACAAGCAGCTTGCCAGGCTTGCCATGCGGGTGGTATACTCTTGTAGTCACCTCTAAATAAAGCAATTATAGATGAACTGCCTGGCCGCTAGGGCCTCGTGAGCCGGGCTCTGATAGTCTGGTCTGCTGGGTGGAGTTGTGATGAGAGGGAAGTCCAGATGTGGAAAATGGCAGACCCCATGGAGTAGGGGGTGTCGTCTGGCTTGTTCTGAGGCTCTTCTGGGGTGGCAGGCCAGGGCTAGAACCCGCCATGCCTCCTGGTCACCTCATGAGTGGTTGGGCACAGGGAGAGCAAGTAGCAGCTCTGCCCCATGTCTGAGAGTCTCAGATGATTTGAGCCCTGCTCACTTTGGCACACATATACTAAAATTGGAACGATACTAAAAATACAAAGAAACACTATGAATATTCACAAGATCCCCCTACTATTATTTTTATAAGTATCTAGTCTATTTGATTAAGTTTCAGCCAATATTTTAGAGTTAACACTTTTATAGATCAGGAAACTGTATTGTGACACATTTATTATGTTTTCTATCCCACATTTGTTTAAGTGATATCTCTGACCTTTATATCTCCTCTGTTTCTCTTTTGTAAATTGTTATGCTTATTTTTAATCCACCTGTTGAAACTTTATGTATAAAATTCATGAATCATGTTTACCACCCTCATAATTTGTCCAGTGAAGTGTTATTAAAACTATTAATATGCCCAGTACTTCGGTTAACTTTGGAAACTTAGGTCAGGAAATGTTTTGTTTAGGCCTTTCAATACTTAGTAGTTGATGATTTGAACCCTCTCATTGGGTTCTAAAAATCCTTTGTGAGACTGATTTATAAATGAAGATACTGTCTGTATTATCAACTCACAATTGGGTCTATAGCTGTTGCTGGTTCTGTTCCAAGGAACACTAGACCTCACTATTGATTTTTATGAAGGGAGAATCATGGTCAGATATACATCAGAAACAGACTGTGGATTTTATTGATTTAGTGTCTCTAAGAATTCCTGTAACATAGAACCCTTATATAGACTTCCAGTTACAGCGTGAACATGCAAAGAATTTGTTCATGTCTAGCTGGAAGATATCATCCCCATGCCAAACAATGAAAACAGTTCAATGCCCAGAGAATTAATGTATTTTTCTTGGTCTTATAATACTCTTGTCTTGAAACAAGCCTAAAGGCTGATGAGAAATATATTAGAGCCAGAGTATTAAGGATGACAGTACTACTACACATTTGTGGATGCTGTCACTATCACATGGATTTTCACCAGATTCTATGAGTTAAGAGGCACAAAAGGTTCATTCATGTCTAAGGCAGAAAATGTGAAACAGTAAACGTTTTGAAATATGCTTTGAGCACTTGTCATGACAAATAATTTTTCAATGGGATTGAAACAATTGTGTTTTGTTTTGTGATGATAAATGTATTTCAAATAAACTGCCTCTCATTAGGTCGAGCAATAGTACAAAATGCAGGACATTTGCCTTGCACGTGACTGACCTGGGTTGGATACCTAGCATTCTATATGTTCCCAGAAGTGATCCTTGATATCAGAGTAAACCTTAATTACTGAGGAATGTGAAAAAAAATAGGAATATGTGGGGAGGTGGTAGAGGCCAGGGGGTCTTGTTACATAGTCAACCCTCTCTAATCATTCTTTATCTTTCTCACAACTGAAAGGAATCAGATAATAAACCAAAAAACTAAGAAACGCCTATAAGAGTTGCAACTCAGGACTTAAGATAATCAAAAACCTGAAGATACTTATAGGATTATGGAACTCCTCCTTCCCATGTGTCACCCCCTTACAATCTCAGCATAACAGTGATTAAGACATAATGAGTAAAGAAAATAAAAACTGAATGAGCTGAATGACACAGAAAGAGTATTTCAGGAAGGAGTATTTAGGGAATCCTATAGACTATAAAGAAGGCAGTACACGAGAAAATTATCACCATAGGAAATCAAATTTTCAAATAGCTTAACCTATATTTAACTCAAACTTTAAACATAGCCTAATGCTACTGACTAGATTAACAGAAATCACCTAATAATGACATCTTACCATGTGCTTAATTATGACATGACCTCCCTACATGCAATACTGGTTCCAAGATTAATGGTATCATAGACAGAAAAGAAACATTAGGCAAAACTGAGGAAATCTAAAAATTGATGCATTTGTTTAATAATAATGTATCAATATTTAGTAAATGTAAAACTAATGTGAATTCTATTAATAAGCAAAACTGAATATATAGAAGCTATGAGCAATCCCTTTTCCCTCTAAGTATAAATTCTGAAGAATAAAACAATTTAAGACATCATTGTTTAGACTTTTGTAATTTTTTTTTCTTTTTGGGTCACACCCGGCAATGCTCAGGGGTTCCTCCTGGCTCTGCACTCAGGAATTACTCCTGGTGGTGCTTGGGGACCATATGGGATGCCGGGGATTGAACCCGGGCCGGCATGGGCCAGCCGCGTGCAAGGCAAATGCCCTACCCGCTGGGCTATCGCTCCGGCCCCACTTTTTGTGATTTTGTAAATTTATTTTTCAGAAACCAATCTGTTGAGCATCTATTGTGCACATTTCAAATAATGTTTTTAAAATAATAAAAACAGAAAATTGCCAGAAACATAGGAGTTCTTTCCCAACTTGCAAAATATTTTATCTACAAAGTTTACAGCTGATATGATACATAATGGTGATAAACTGAAAGCTCTTTTCTAATGCCAGTGGTCTTACCTATCAGGAAAGGCTAACACTCCTCACTATTTTTTTCTTTTATTTAGCTGGACTAGAATTTCTAATTAATGCATTAAGGTCAGACCAGACCAACCAGATCAGACCAGAACTGGCAAGACAGGAAAGGAAAGATAGAAAAAGAACAAGGAAAAGGAAGGGGAAGAAAAAAGGAAGGGAAAGGGAAGAACAAAGGAGAATAATGGGACGAGGTAAAGTAACATTAAGGAGAAGGGAGAGGAGAGTAGAGGAAAGGAATGGAAAGGGAGGGAATGGGAAGCATGAGATCAACCCAGGTTCAATCTCCAGCATCTCATGTAGTCTTATTAGTCACCATGTTTTTACTCAATTGTATCTATATTTTCAACTCAATTTAAGCAATATATCACAAAAAAATTTTGCAGTGCATCTTATTCCAATGTCTATACATAGAAGTAAAGAGCCAAAATAGTCAGGATAATATTTAAGGGCAAAAGTATTGGAGGACTGACACTATCCAAATTTAAAATTTACTATCACTATCACTATCACTATCTTCCTGTTCATCATCTATTTGCTTGAGCAGGCACCAGTAATATCTCCATATGTCCTGTCTCATGCTAGTAGAGCCCAAGGGCATCTAATTGCTCCAGGAACATAAAGAGCCTCAAACCATTCCATCAGGTCATGGTAATGACCTAATATAATTGTTACTGGTATTTGGCATATCAAATACAACACGAACAGCTTGCCAGGCTTGCCGTGTGGGTGGCATACTCTTGTAGTCACCTCTAAATAAAGCATTTATTGATGAACACATGATGGCAAGTGGCCATGCGAGCCAGGCTGTGATAGGCTGGTCTGCTGGGTGAAGTTCTGACGAGAGGAAGTCCGGACGTGGAAAATGGCGGCCCCCATGGAGTGGAGGGGGGTATTCTGGCTTGTTGTGAGGCTCTGCTGGGGTGGCGGACCAGGACTAGAACTCGCCATGCCTCCCAGGCGCCTCATGAGTGGCTGGGCACAGGAAGAGCAAAGTAGCAGCTCTGCCCCATGTCTCAAAAAAAGCATTACTATGAATATATAATAAAAGAAATATAATAAAATTCCTCAAATGGGGGACTGGAATGATAGTGGAATGATAGTATAATGCATAGGACATTTGCCTTGCATTTGGCTGACCTGGGTTTCATGCCCAGAATTCTATACGGTGCCATGAGCATGGTCAGGTGTTATTCCTCAGAGATCAGGGGGAAAAGCACTGATCATCACCTGGATGACACAAAATGTTATAAATTAATTTCCAAAACTGAGAGGCTGGGAAAATACTCGGTGGTAAAGTATCAGCCTAGTATACAGGAGAACTGAATTTGATCCCAAGGACCACACACACTCAAATAAAAAATTTTAAAAAAAAGGAACGAAACTCCCCAAATGTACTAAATAGAGTTAATTCATCTCTGACAAAGAAGCAAAGGTAAGGTCTGGAGTGATAGTACAGATGAAAGGTCACTTGTTTGGCAAGATACCTTCTTGGATTGATGCCCATTAATCTATATGGATCTCCCAAGACCCCAAAAAGTTATCCTTGAATTTAAAGCTGAAGTAAACAATGAGCATCATTGGGTATGGCCGCCTCCCAAAAAAAGAAAAGATAAAACCATGGAACAATATATCTTTTTGACAAATGGTGCTAAAAAATAATCACTGTCACTGTATCACTGTCTTCCCGTTTATCATTGATTTGCTCTAGCGGGCCCCAGTAACATCTCCATATGTCCTGTCTCATGCTAGTAGAGCCCAAGGCATCTGCTTGCTCCAGGAACATAAAGAGCCTCAATCCATTCGGAATGAGGTCTATAATTGTTACTGGTATTTGGCATATATATCAAATACAACACGGGTAGCTTTCCAGGCTCTGCCGTGCAGGTAGCATACTCTTGTAGGCATCTCTAAGTCCAGCATTTATTGATGAACCACGTGGCCGCAAGCAGCCGCGCGCGCGGGAGCTAATAGGCTGGTCTGCTGGGTGGAGGTCTGACGAGAGAGAAGTCTGGATGTGGAAAATGGAGGCCCCTCATGGAGTGGGGGGGTCTTCTGGCTTGTTGCGGAGGCTCTGCTGGGGTGGTGGGCCAGGGCTAGAACCCACCATCCCTCCTGGGGCGCCTCATGAGCGGCTGGTCACGGGGGAGAGCCAGTAGCAGCTCTGCCCCATGTCTGTGAGTCTCTGGACCAGCATACCTGAGCCAGATTTAAGAAAGACTGCCGCAGGGTGGAACTCGATGAGCTGGGCGTTGATAGGCTGGTCTGCTGGGTGGAGGTCTGAGCGAGGGAGAAGTCGGATGTGGAAAATGGAGGCCCTCATGGAGTGGGGGGTTGTCTGGCTTGTTGCGAGGCTCTGCTGGGGTGGTGGGCCAGGGCTAGACCCCACCATCCCTCCTGGGCTCCTCGTGAGCAGCTGGTCACAGAGAGAGCCAGTAGCAGCTCTGCCCCATGTCTCCGCAGTATTTTTTTCGTTTTTTTTTCCTTTTCAAAAAGGAAAAAATAATACATAAAAGTATAAAACTACAGATACATACATTTTGTCTTTAACAAAATTAATTCAAAATGTATTACAGTTTTCATCATAGTATGCTAAACTCACAGACATGGGGCAGAGCTGCTACTGGTCTCTCTGTACCCAGCTACTCACGAGGCGCCAGGGAGGGATGGCGGATTCTAGCCCTGGCCTGTCACCCCAGCAGAGCCTCACAACAATCCAGAAGACCCCCTGCCCATGAGGGCCTCCATTCTCCACATCTGGACTTCCCCCTCATCAGAACTCCACCCAGCAGACCAGCCTATCACAGCCCGGCTCATCAAGATCCACCCTGCTGCAGTCTTTTTTTAAATCTGGCCCAGGTAAGCTGATCCAGAGACTCACAGATATAGGGCAGAGCTGCTACTGGCTCTCCCTGTGCCCAGCCGCTCATGAGGTGCCCGGGAGGGGTGGCAGGTTCTAACCCTGGCCTGCCACCCCAGCAGAGCCTCACAACAAGCCAGACGACCTCCTACTCCATGAGGGCCTCCATTCCCCACATCCGGACTTCCCCTAGTCAGAACTCCACCCAGCAGACCAGCCTATCACAGCCCTGCAACCAGCCACGTGGTTCATCAATAAATGCTGTATTTAGAGATGACTACAAGAGTATGCTACCCGCATGGCAGAGCCTGGCAAGCTACCCGTGTGGTAGTTGATATGCCAAATATTAGTAACAATTATAGACCTCATTCCCATGACCTGATGGAATGGTTTGGAGGCTCTTTATGTTCCTGGAGAAAGCAGATGCCCTTGGGCTCTACTAGCTTGAGACAGGACATGTAGAGATGTTACTGGGGCCCGCTCGAGCAAATTGATGATGAATGGGAAGAGAGCGATACAGTGATACAGTGATACAGTGATGCTAAACTATGAAACTTCTAGATACAAAAGAGGGGGAAAACCTGGATAAATGTTACATACAACCATAGAAGAATAATTCATGAAAAAATAATAAGATAGAATTTATTACAGTTAAAAACTCAAGAGAATGAAAAGCAACCATAGATTATTCTATAATGCTAATGTACCATTCTCTTGAGTATATTACTATGGGTGAGACTACATATGTGCAAGGCAAATTACTAAAAATATTTGTGTGTTCCTTTTATTTTTACCAAAATCTGCATTAAATTTTAAAGTTTTAATAAAAAATTAAAGTATCAAGTTATATACCTGTAGTTTATACTTTTGCTTTCCTATTTTCCACATAATAAAAAGAAAATGACCAAGTCAATGTCATTGCAAATTTAATTGTGACAAAGTGGAATATAAACCAGATCATATATATATGTAAATATGTAGTAGACTAGTTCGTATATATAATATATATATGTATGTATACACACACACACACACACACACACACACATATATATATATATATGACTTCACATATTACTCAGTTTGTTTATGCTAAATAAAATGGGTCATTACTTTTGGCATCAATCAACTAGGAATTGATTGATATTTATCTTGTACTATGTACTTGGCAGGTCATTTGGCCCCAGGATAGCATAGAAAATTAGAAACAATCTGTCTTCTAAAGAGGTTTAAGACTTTTAAGAGTATTCGATTTCTTAAATATCATGGATTAAATAACCATAAAACCCCCTATTAAAAAGTAGCTAAAATGCTGCATAAAATACAGCTATTTATTAACATCAAAGCTGAACTTAGACAGGTTTAAATAAAATCTCCAAGGGCAGGGAAGACAAACAGATAAAATCAGAACTTTAGTAAACACAAAAATTTTGCCTGCCATGGGGATACTTTGGAAGGAGGAAAAATACAGTATAAAAAGCCTTGGGCAATTTTGAGGCTGTAGTGTAATTTAGACCTTCTCATATATAATCTAGTATTATGAGTTTGACCATGCTAAAAGGAGGATAAACAACAACAAAACCTCATAAGGAAAAGAAGGTATGAGGAAATCCTCTCTTTCTTGCATGAGTCTGGATGCTAAAGAAAAAATAATTTCCAGTCATTTGTAATTATCCTTACTTGGGTTTGGGTTCCCAGAGAGACAGCTCTTATAAAAAAAGAGAGTAATCTTAGAAATGTTGTAATTCTTTCAAGTGCTCCTGAAACAAATGTAAATTTATCTCTGGAGTTCTGGAACCTAATAGTCACTATATTTACAAAGACAAATCCCTAAGTAATTTGTAGTCTTCTTGTATATAAAACATTAGCTCGAGTTCACAAGCATTTGAGCAGAATTATTTATGGAAAATAATGTAGATAAAGACCATGTTAAAATACTGTAAATCAAAGCATAGCAGGTACTTCACAGTTTGAAAGCAAAATAATCAAATAGCCAATATTTAAAACAACTTTTAAGTATTTAATTGTGTTTATTTTGAAATTGCTACATTTTCATGCCAAATAGATATTGGTTTTGTTGGAGGCTCTTTTTTACCTATAGTCATGGGAGCATATAATTGTTATATAAATAAAGAAAATAAGTGCCTATAGCATAACTCACTCTTTCTTGATTTATATAAAGATAGATTTCACTTGTAAATTTAAAAGCAATTGATTATAATCTTCTTTCTTATATTACATTTATAATCCTTAAGTTTAATAATTCTGAGTCTGCATTGGTAGAAAAGTGGGTTAAAATGTAGCAAAATAAAATAAATTTAATTAAAAAAGAAAGAATACAAAGACATTAACTTCAGAAACGCATGGGCCAGAGAGATGGTACATATGTAAAATATTAGGAAACATTAAAAAAGGCCAAAGGCAACAGAACCTGAAAGCTGCTCTATAGAATTGAGCATACATTGATGGGGGTGGGTAATGAGAGTCAGGAGTAAATTGAAAAGGGACGTGTTTGGCATATGATGTGTTGTAATATTGCATGCGTGAAATACTAACATTAACTTTGTAAATCGCAATTCCTACATTTAAAAACAAAACTAAGATCATAGTATAGTCTTGGTTATGTGGTGTAGGTTTTGCTAACATTTTTGCTTTTGATGTAAACTTTTTTTAAATACATCACTGTTAGATTACTTGCTATTCTTGATAATCCTGGTTTTTTAATTGCTTAAAAGGGAACGTTTTACGCCTTCCTATAAGTTTTTGCATATGTTTATACTAAGGGATTTGTTATTGCATAGGCACAATAAGATAGTCAGGTGGTTTATTTGTGTGTTAATTAACTCTGAATTAGATGTTTCTGGACATCCCATTAAACTTTCTAACTAATGGCTCAATTGACCTTATTATTGATTTTAATTCCTCAAACTTCCATAAAGGAGTCCCCTAGAAGGGACTGTATGGAAGCAGGAAAAGAGACCACCCTGGTTATGAAATGGGACAACTTTAGAGTAAGACCTGCTCTGGCACAAAATTTAGTGCAAGGTTGGAACTGCTCTGTTTTGACCTATGATAAGACATGAATTGCATTGCAGCTGGAACAGAGTACTTATGACTATTGTCTCGGTTTGGAGCTAGGATCCTGAGGGAATGGAATTGAGCTATCTGCCAAGGGGGACATCATCTGGATCATATGATGTGATCACTCTATAAATGTAATCTCTAGTGTAGACAAATTTCTGTCTCTCTTACTATGTTTATACAAAAATGACTAGAAATATTATTGAAATTATTATCAGTCAAGGTTGAGAGAAAATCAATTCTCTCTTGTCCCCACCCACTAGTTCAGAAACACTACACCCCTGGTGAGTTTGTGTAGTGCTAGGATGTAGGTTCTCACCCCATTGTCCTCAACATAAAAGAGCTTATCTTACTTTTTTTATTATACCACCTTGTGACATACAATTACAAGGATGTTCATAATTGATCTCTGTCATACAGTGTTCCAGCACCCTTCCCTCCACCAGTGACCCATTCCCACCACCAATATCCAAACACTCCCCCCACCCAACTCCAGCCTGCCTCTATAGCAAGCGCCTTTTCTTTCTCTTTCTATCTCTCTGTCTCTGTCTCTTTCTCTGTATTTCTCTCTCTCTCTCTCTCTCTCTCTCTCTCTCTCTCTCTCTCTCTCTCCTCTTACACATTGTGGCTTGCCCCTTCCCCAGTCTCCTTATAGGATTGCTCTTTAGCAGGTTGGGAATGAGTCATCAGTATATGGTATGTGGAGGAAGTTGGAGTTAGGAGTCCATGGAATTAAGATCCTTAGATTTTCTAGAGCTGGTGGTCTTGGTCTCTGTACATTGGCTAGAGGTTACAGTCATTGGCCCCAAATATGACCAGGAACCTAAAGTACTCTCATACGGTTGGGGACCCCAAACAGCCCCAACACCTCACCACCACCAAAGTGCCCAAGATATTCCATCAATATCATTTTATTACTTCTTTTCCTCTATTCAGTATGCCTCTTTCCATATAATGCCAATTTTGCAATTCAAGGCAAAGTTACCACCATAATTTTATACTATCTATTCTTGTGTTTGCTTTCTCTACTAATCATGATCATTTGATCACTTGAATCCCGTTATTCATCGATTTGCTCGAGCGGGCGCCAGTAACATTTCCATTGGACCCTATCACGTGCCAATGTAGCCCAATGGCATCTGGTTGATTCAGGAATATGAAGAGCCTCAAAAGCGTTCCTTCAGGGTCTTAACAAGGAAGTCTGACCATCTTGTAGGTGGGCGGCCACGTGATCTTTTGACATCCAGTGGGATCCAGTCGGTAATGACTCTAGTCCAGCGGTTGTCTCCAAATCGCATTACATGTCCAGCCCATCTGATTTTCGATGCCTTGGCAAACGAGACAGCGTCCCTGATTCTGGGATAGTGATGGAGGTCAGAACTCCGGATTCCTTCTCTCACTTGATGAGATGTGATATTCCAAGCATAGCTCTTTCGATTCCTCTCTGGGAGACCCGAATAGCATTCTCATCCTGCTTTCAGTAGGGCCCAGGTCTCTGAGGCGTATGTTAATGCAGGGAGAATGGTGGAGTCAAAGAGATGTGCCCGGAGCTGGAGGTTCTTTTGTCCTTTTAGCTATTTCTTCGATGCCTTTGAAGGCATTCCATGCCGCCTCTCTTCCTCCTGTGCAGCTCAGGTTTTAGGTCTTTCATCATGTTGACTTCTCGACCTAGGTATACATAACTGCTGCATTCAGAGATGTTTGTTCCATTGAGAGTGAATGGGGCCTCTGGAACTAGTTCGTTCTTCATGAACATTGTTTTCTTTAGATTCAGCTGTAGACCTATCTGTCCACATTCTTGGTCGAAGTCAGCCAGCATTTGTGCCGCTTGGCTAATGTTTGGTATTATTAGAATGATATCATCAGCGAAGCAGAGGTGGTGTAGTTTCGACCATCTATCTTCACTCCCATTCCTTCCCATTCTAATTGTCACATGATGTTCTCGAGGGTGTCACTGAAGAGTTTTGGTGAAATGGTATCACCCTGTCGAACTAATCATGATGAGTTAGACATTTAGTCTTTTGGCCTGTAAATTACTTGGTTCAACTTGATACCCTTCAATTTCATGCCAGTTACAACAAAATGCAAGATTTCATCTTTTCTTGCAGCAGCACAGAATTCCGCCATATGATATATATGTGTGATATATATGTATATTTATAACCTTTAAGCATACATCCATCTCTATATATGTGTGTTCATACTTTTTATTTTATATAGAGAGGGGAAGAAATCATCTTTTTTTTTTTTGCTTTTTTTGATCACACCCGGCATTGCTCAGGGGTTTCTCCTGGCTCTGCACTCAGGAATTACTCCTGGAAGTGCTCAGGGGACCATATGGGATGCCGGGGATCGAACCTGGGCCGGCACAGGCTGGGCGCGTGCAATGCAAACACCCTACCCGATGGACTATTACTCCAGCATCATATTTTTTAAAAGATGATGAATAAAAAAAATCATCTTTTTTATTCATTCATTGAACATTAGATAAATAGGTGATTTCCATATCCCATCTAGTTTGTTGTGTTTGACAAGCCCTGAGACTGTTTAAACTTAGAGAATGTTTGTATAAAACTAATATTCTGCAAGTCTTATTGTTTTATCCCCCTCACACCCCTACGTTGGTGTGTTTTACATATATGGTAACAGTTTGCTAGACGTGTGGCTTCTTTTCTGACTTAATGTGCTCCCCAAAAGAATCTCCTCATAGCTCTAAATGTCCTGAGTTATGTAATTTACAGATCTGAGTCTCCATGAATAGGAGACTGTTTTGGTCTGTGAATTTTGTTAGTGTGACACCCTAGGGAAACCTGTACTGATTCACTTTTTATGTGTTCTTTGTATTGATACCCCAGGAGCGCTCAAAAAACTGCTCCATGATCTTGATTCTCTCTTTATGTCATTTAAAACTTTTCTTAATATATGACAAAAAACATAACTATTATAGTATTAAAATATGAAGTATTTTAATAGACAAGCAGACATAGCAGGACAGAATGAGTGAACAAGAATTAAAACATAGAAAACTCTTAAAAGTGAAAACATTGAGAAAATGCAAATTAAAAGAGCAACTAAGAAACTCAGGGGAAATATAAGGAAATTCTTTCTATACAATAGCACCTCCAACCTGAGAGAGCATAGACAACTGAAATCAAATGTAAAGAATAAATGAATTCTAATATTAATGATTGTTATTTTTACATGAGAATCTTTAAGTACTACATATATATATATATATATATATATATATATATATATATATATATATATATATATATATATATATATATCACTGTCTCGCTGTCTTCCAGTTCATCATCGATTTGCTAGAGTGGGCACCAGTAGCATCTCCATATGTTCTGTCTCATGCTAGTAGAGCCCAAGGGCATCTGCTTGCTCCAGGAACATAAAGAGCCTCAAAACATTATAAGTGTATATATAATTGAATATATATTCATATATATACATTCAATTAGATTGAGTACCAATTTGTCAATTTTTTTTCAAAGTTCTGTAGTCATAGTTTATTTTTTTTGTTTTTTTTGTTTTTTTAATGTTTATCTATTTTATTTTTTATTAAACATTTTATTATACCACTGTGAGATATACATTACAACGTTGTTCATGTTTAGAGGTTTCGGTCACATAGAGTTCCAGGACCCTGCCCTCCACCAGTGCCCATTTCCCACCACCAATGTCCCCAATTCCCTCCTGCCTCCCATAGCTGCCTAAATGGCAGGCTCTTTATCTCTTTTCTCTCTCCCTCTCTCTCTTTTCCTTCTCTTACACATTGTGGGTTGCACTACATACACTTAGAAGCCATCATGTGCCTTTTTTGCATGGATTTAATGCTCAGTTCTAGGTTGGTACTAGCCTTTTCAACATTTATTCACACATGTTCCCATCTCTGTCTTACCTAACCTCTAACTCCTACACGTTTATGGTAATTTCCACTTTTGGTAAGACCACCTGATATATTTATGTCATGCAAATAAATAAAAATCATTCTATATCTCTCTCTTTTCTTCTGACTAATTTCACTCAACATAATCCTTTCAATGTCCATCCATTTATAGGCAAATTTCATAACTTCATTTTTCCTAACAGCTGCATAGTATTCCGTTGTGTAGATGTACCACAGTTTCTTTATCCAGTCATAAGTTCTCGGGCATAATGGTTGTTTCCAGGTTATGACTATTGTGAATAGTGCTGCTATGAGAATAAAAGTGTGGATTGTGTTTCTGCTGTGTGTTTTGGCTTCACACTGGTTTCACTCAAGTGAAAGAAGGAATTCAGAGTTCCTACCTCTGTTGCTGTTCCAGAGCCAAGGACGCTGTCTTGTTTGCCAAGGCATCAAAAGTCAGATGGGCTGGACATGTAATGCAATTTGGAGATGACCACTGGCTAGAACTATTACCGACTGGATCCCATGCGATGCCAAACCTGGCTGCCCAACTACAAGATGATCAGACATCTTCGCCAAGACCCTGAACTAATGGTTTCAGGCTCTTAGTATTCCTGAAGCAACCAGATGCCACTGGGCTACACTGGCACGTGATAGGGTCAAATGGAAATGTTACTGGCGCCCACTCGAGCAAACAGATGAATAACGAGATGTCAAGTGATCAAGTGATCAAGTGACCAATTTCTCAATGGAAACAAGAAAAAAAACAAAACAAAGAAATAAAATAACAAATGGCATTAAAATGAAAGTCCAAGCAAAATTCCTTTAAAAGAATATATATGCAACAAATCACTTTGGAAAATTACTTCTAGTAACATAAGAAAACTTTATTACTGCATGATTCCATTCATAAATGTGTAAGATACAAAATATGTTTACACCATTAGCCAAATACATATATGCTACAATGTATATTAGTTTTAAACCTATAAAAATTGATTGAGATATTCTTTTAAATTAATAAATTGTGGAAAGTTATTCTAATAGTTATAATAAAATAAATTATTTTTCTAATCCACACTACAAATTATTCTTAAATCCAGTATCACAGTATCACTGTTTTCCCATTGTTCATTGATTTGATCGAGTGGGCACTAGTAACATCTCCATTAGTCCTGTCACAAGCAAGTGTAACCCAAAGGCATCTGCTTGCTCCAGGGACAGGAGGAGCCCAAACCATTCTTTAGGTCATGAACCTGAGGTCCATAATTGTTACTAGTTTTTGGCATAACAAGTAAATACAGCACGGGTAGCTTACCAGGCCTTGCCATGTAGGTGGTGTAGTCTCAGTAGAAGGCTCTCATCTCAAGCATTTACTTATGAAACTTAAAGGGGGAAGATTAGGTTTTTTATTGGATGGAACTCTGAGGAACTATGGAGTATGGATTTTGAGAATGACTGACTGCATGATGTGTGTGGTTTGTTCTGTCTTCTTGCTAGGCTTACTGGTATCAGTTAGAATCTGTCTAGCACTGTATACTATGTATAAATGTGAAATATCTTGGGAAGGACCTTATCCTAAAATCAGCATTCTCTAAAAATATCACAGCTGCAGGCCAAGGGAACTGTGGGTCTGGGTGTGGGTGGGCTCTCTCTCTCCGGGGCAACTGGCATGGAGGCTGAGAAAAGGGCAGGGCCCAAAACTCCACTCCGAGTCCGGCCAGCGTGGTCTCTCTCCCCGCCCATGAGAGCAAACCCTTGGAGTAATGTTGGGCTGGTGAGCCCCTTATCGGGAGGTCAGCTCCATGGGTTGCTTCCACATGGGGCCGGCCGAGCAGCGCAACTGTGGGTCTGAAATGGATGGGTCTGGATCAACTTAAATCTAGTAACAAATAAAATAGATATAAGAATACATAGTATATAAATCTGAAAGTGTACTAAATTGTTTCAGTTTTTTCCCCAGAGAAAATAGTTTTATTGGAAGTAGAGTGAACACAATAGGCTGAATAATGACAATATTCATTTCTTTAGTCTGAGTGAGGATTACAAAATTCATACTTTGCAAAAACATGAACTTGCTTGACTACATTTTGCAAATATAATTAAACTGCAAGGTTGTACAATAAAAAGTAAAAACAGAAAAGGATATAAAGGATCATTTCAACAATACAATTGACAAGATGCTTAGCCTTTCTGGTAGGAAGAGGAATATATTTCATAGAATAGCAAGCGTTATTATGTGTCTTTCCTGATTTACTTCCCCTGAACTGTTCCTCACATTTTATTTTTCCTTTTATCTATTTTTTCCACTTAACCACCATGAGATATACAGCCAGCAAGTTGTTCATGACAGGGTTTCCATCATAAGATGTCCTATGACCTATCCATTCACCATTGTACACTTCCCGCCACCAATGTTCAGTTTCCCTATCACCATGACTCTTTTTCTTTCATTTTGAGCACTCTGGTTTGTAATACAGGTACTGAAAGTGATCACGTTTATCCCTTTGCTGGGAAGCGAGTTCCCTTGTACCTCTGAAGCCGGTGGGAAATGGATGAACACTCAGGATTCGATGCAGTTTTAAAAAGGGTTTTACTATCACAGGTTCCAATACACAATCTAAGAGCAGGGGAAAACCTCCGGACTCTGGGTTCCCAGCTAGGCCCCAGCTAGGTGTTGGCCAAGATGGCTGCCACCACGTGTTGAGGCCCAACAGAGAATGGAGAGGACAGAGAAGCAAAACACCAAGGGAAGCCAAAATGGCAAAAGGGAGAAAAAAGAGAGAGAGCTCCTTTCTTCTTGCAGCTTATTTTATAGCTAGAAATCAGCCCAAACTCCCCCAGCCCAGCCCATTCTGGGCTGGGCTATCTAGAGATGAAAACAGGAAAATAGCTCTATAGAAATGTAGCAACTTCAGGAGACCATCGGGCTGTTTACAAGGACCCAGAGCTAATTCAAAGTCTCCTAGCAGAGCTGGGAGAAGCTATAAGCTAAATGTAACTTCCCTGGCAGGAAGGATCAAATGACCTCAGGTAATTTCTCCCAGCACCTCACCTAATGTCTTGAGCCAAGATCTGCCTGGAATTGCCTTTATAGGGTAGAGAAGGTGGTTTCTGAGATGGCATGTCTCTGTACCAAAGACTAATACTAATGCCAGTTAAATATTTCTCCAAGCTTTCACAAGAGTGTTGTCTACTTCACGGTAGTTTTGTATTTTAGTTGCCTTTGAGTTATCAGGGAGTCATGCTTGCTTGCTTGGAGGCAAGCAGCATTTCTCTCTGGTCTAATTACTTAGAGATCCAATGTGGCCAGGCAAATATGCTGGTAAGATCTAGCTAGTCCCATGATGCTTGTGGTAGCATGGGAGAATATTTATACCAGCCAGTACAGAATGCATAGTCAGATAAGACTGCCACATTCAGACGCCCCCATCTATGAAGTGACCTGCAGGAGGCAATCCAGGGCAGATGCAGAGGCCTAGGCTTTTAGGTGTCCTGCAACATCCCTTTACCTACTTCCAACACTCAGTTATTGATCAGAGTGATCATTTCCAAATGAAAGAGTTGGCCACCCAATGGGGTGACTTGCTGGGAGCATCAGAATGCCGCACCTATTAAGGAAAACTCTGAGAGACTGGGACCTATGCAAAAGCAAGGATTTTATTAATATTTGAGTATACCCTAG
Source organism: Cryptotis parvus (assembly GCA_021461705.1). Taxonomy (NCBI): domain Eukaryota; kingdom Metazoa; phylum Chordata; class Mammalia; order Eulipotyphla; family Soricidae; genus Cryptotis; species Cryptotis parvus. The sequence goes on from JAJIBD010031297.1 coordinate 126,223, forward strand.
CTCATAGCATGACCACAAGCAGTCAGCGGCTAAGAACCCCGAGGCCTTCCAGGGAGGATCTTTTAAGAGATAATTCCCTCTGGTACAGAAAAGCCTGCGCATAACCATCCAATAGATTTAAAATATTACATCAAGGTCTGCACACAGGCAGCCAATCACTTTGTAACGAGTAACCATCCCCTACCAATCGGGTCACACTCAATACTTCTTTCTATATTTGGTGCAACTAGACACACGTGTGGGATTATAGTTCAGCAATGGCTATGCGCATATGCAGGCATGCAATTCAGGCAATTCAGGCCAGATAGCAGGTTCTGGGTGGGGTCTCCTAACCTCTAACAGGAATTTGTTCTGAGCCTTTTGTAGATAACAGGATGAAAAGGTTACTTCAAGATGGAAAGGTTACTCAGGCCCTAAATTGGTAACTTTCCATGAGTAGGTCTGCCCTGGTTGGGAAAGGGGGTAGCTGCTCTCTTTTACAACTATCATGGTCATAGTGTTCCCTCTCTATCCTCGCTGCCCTCTTGCTGCCACCACTTGTGGCAAGCTTACGACCATGGACCATTTATCTTGGCTGCTTTTACTGTCCTTGGATATTATTAGTCTCTTGATATCTTGTTTAGTTTTTTTTTTATATCCCACAAATAAGTCTGGTTATTCTATGTCTCTCCTTTTCCCCTTCTTTTGGGTAGGACTCCTCTCGGCTGAGATCCTTTCTCTTTGGTGGGAGACATGGGCTCTCTTGTATGGTCCAAGTTCTCACCAGAGTGAGAGTTCTTTCATTATATTGGATTACGGTGGTAAACTCGCAGACATGGGGCAGAGCTGCTACTGGCTCTCCCTGTGAACAGCCGCTCATGAGGTGCCCGGGAGGATGGTGGGTTCTAGCCCTGGTCCACCATCCCAGCAGAGCCTCGCAACAAGCCAGAAGACCCCCTCCATGAGGGCCTCCATTTTCCACATCCGGACTTCTCTCTTGTCAGACCTCCACCCAGCAGACCAGCCTATCAGCGCCCGGCTCATGGAGTTCCACCCTGCAGCAGTCTTTCTTAAATCCGGCTCAGGTATGCCGGTCCAGAGACTTGCAGACATGGAGTAGAGCTGCTACTGGCTCTCCCTGTGACCAGCCCCTCATGAGGCGCCCGGGAGGGATGGTAGGTTCTAGCCCTGGCCCACCATCCCAGCAGAGCCTCGCAACAAGCCAGAAGACCCCTCACTCCATGAGGGCCTCCATTTTCCACATCCGGACTTCTCTCTCGTCAGACCTCCACCCAGCAGACCAGCCTATCAGCGCCCGGCTCACGCAGCCGCTTGCGGCTGCGCGGTTCATCAATAAATGCTGGACTTAGAGGTGCCTACAAGAGTATGCTACCTGCACGGCAGAGCCTGGCAAGCTACCCGTGTTGTATTTGATATATGCCAAATACCAATAACAATTATAGACCTCATTCCGAATGGATTGGGGCTCTTTATGTTCCTGGAGCAAGCAGATGCCTTGGGCTCTACTAGCATGAGACAGGACATATGGAGATGTTACTGGGGCCCGCTCGAGCAAATCGATGATGAACGGGAAGACAGTGATACAGACAGTGATTCTATGTCTGTTCCCCTCCCTCTGATTTATTTCATTCAGCATACTATTCATGTCCATCCATTTACAAGCAAATTTCAGGATTTCAGATGAGTGTATAAAGAAATTTTGGTACACCTCATGATTTCTTTTCCTAACAAGCTTACAGATGATTCTAATGCTGCTTGTAAAGACACCACACTCCAAAGAATATGTCTTTTCAGAGTGAATGAAGAGATTTTGGGATTAGTACATAATGTACAGCATTTCTCTTTATCTTGAAAACCCACGCATTTCTCTCTATTATCCATGTGACTAATATCTACACAGATCCAAAGAACCTTTCCTGAGAAGCAGGTCAATATGACCCTCCCAGCCATGCTCTCTAGCCTCCTTCTAAATATTTCCTCCTTGTTGCAAAATCTCTTTCTTTTATTAACTGATATAATTCTTTCTTAATTTATTTCTCGCTAGGTCCTTTAAATCTGTTTTTATTCCTGAAGATTATTGAATCCTAGCTGCTTTCCTAGACACTCTTTCTAAACTCTAAAGTTTCAGGGTTTTGAGAACTTCCACACATCTAATAAGACTTATATGCAAATCAAGTCAAAACATGCATGTTCATCTTAAACCTTTAGGAGCTATGCAATGCTGAAGTGAATTGCTTTCTAGAGAACAGAATTTAAATCCCACAAGTATTTTAGCACATTCATAATGAATTTCCCATCACCAGCTTCCTGGCACCTAAACAGACCAGACCAGTATGAGCCCATGATCTTTGCCCCTACATTTGTCCAATTATTGAATATTCCCAGGTATTCATGTTGGGAATTAGATATTCCTTTCTCTTTTTCATCTCTTCAAGATGTATATACTTAGTTTCAATTAATTTTAAACTAAAATAAATCTTCAATATATCTATTTTGCATTATCCTCACTAGAAAACTTTTAACTCATTCCCCTACATGTCTTGTATAAACATTCTAACTTTTCTCCTATGTTTTAAAAAAATACATTCATTGAAATAGACATAGAAAAAAAAAAACACTACAAAGCCTAAATATAATCTTTATAGGAAAAAATATTTGGTTTAACTATTAACCCTGACTACAAGTATCAGAAATAAACTTAATTTATTTTTTTTTTAAATCCATGGTTGTTTTTTGAAATTAGACAAGTATTAGAGTAAAAGTGCCTTCACTAGATTTGATGAGTGCACCTAGTTTGGAAATATCACTAGTTGCTGATAAGTTTATCAAACCCTCTATCAACATTTGTATTAAATACCAGAACAGAGCACGTTCATCTCCTGCTCTTACTAATTTAAGTGCGACAATTGTAATGAGACATGTCATTTTGAGTCTCAGATTTACAATGAAGAATTTCTGAAACTTATTCATGGTACATTAAATGTGCTTCCTTCTACCATATTTTTTGGGAAGGGATCTCCCAAGCAAAACTCCGCATTCCTGGGGTCCTTCAAAAGATCTGGTGATCTTCTTGGCTATACAATCAATGTGAAGGCTGAGAAGGTGGTGACTTTGGATTATTCCAGTCACCCTGAAGTAATGGGAGTGGTGCCCTAGGCTCTTCTCAGTGATGCTCGGGGTGTGGGTCCAGGATAGAACTGAAGTTCTGTACATGTAAAGCCTGTGACTTAAGCCTGTACAATTCTCTGTCTCTATCTCTCACTCACTCTCTGTCATCCCTTATATCATGGTATTCAACAGATAGATCTATTGTCTATACATTTTATATAATGCTTACATTTTTCTTGGTGCCAGGGCCACACCAGCGCTGTGCATTTAAAATTAGAAAAGCCAGATGCGTGGCCAAGCAATGAGTTCATATCTTGCATGTGTAAGGTCCCGGGTTCTATTGTCAAAATTGGAAAAACTAATCAAAAAAAATGAAAGGAACTTCAGTCTTCAAGCACAAAATACTAAATATTAAAATTTTTTAACGTTTCCAAAAGGCATAAAAAACCCTCACTCACATCATTATCAATGAGGAAGAGGAATAAAATAAGATATGCAACACTCTAAGAAAAACAAGTCAGTCAAAGTATCACTCAAAAGGAGAAAAATATGCAGACATTTTCCATAAAAATGAAAAATTACCAGGATTAAAAGCAGTTCTAAGATATCCATCAATCACTTGTATCACTTGTCCCTCCCGTTGTTCATCAATTTTCTAGAGTGGGCACCAGTAATATCTCCATATATCCTGTCACATGCTAGTGTAACCAAAGAGCACCTGCTCTCTCCAGGAACACGGAGCGTCTCAAACCATTCATCCAAGTTATGGGAATCAGGTCTATAATTGTTACTGGTTTTTGGCATATCAAATACAACATGGGTAGCTTATTTCAATAACTGAAATTGTTATGTAGCAAGTATGAGATATCAAGAAGAATTTTTTTAATTTTAAACAGCACACTTGTGATAGTGTGTAATAAATATTAAGGTATATTATAAGGATAATGTTTTCATTGTAAATGTGTAATTTAAAAACCTGACTTCATTAAAAATTAATTTTGCATTCTTATTCAAATAAATCTAATATATTTAGCTAAGGAAATAGAACTTCAAACTATGTGATCACCAGATATTTTTCTATAAAATCAAATAAGTTCATTTTGGAGTAGCTTTTTGGTGAGCTGTGTTTTCTTATAACAAGTACAATGTGGCTGATATGAAATTTCTAACAAAAAAGGAAGTGAATAAATCCAGTATAAGCAAGAAATAAACGGCAATCCAATATAAGCAAAAAAAAAAAAACAGAGAGCAACTCAGAGAAATATGGGAAAGATAATATGTAAAAGAGTATGAAACAATCAAAAATCTATTCACTAGTAACTCCCAGAAATATATTTGATAAATAGAAGGGGTAACAAATTTAGAAATAACTGTAATGACACTTTGTTTTTGTTCTCTTATTCAAATATCAATGAAATCATGTATCAATTCATATAATTGTATATTCTTAAATTTTCATTTTGGAATAAAATATCAAAAAATGTATTTATTCTAATTGAAAATCAATAGGAGCTTGCTATTTTATATGAAATCATTCAATATAAGATGTATATAAATAAAACTAGCATATTTTAAAGCTAACATATTTATAAAACATATACTAGTATATTTATATAATATATAAAATGTATTTTATATATGTAATGATATATTACATATATAAAGATATATTACATGCATCACTTGATCACTTGATCACTTGAATCCCGTTATTAATCGATTTGCTCGAGCGGGTGCCAGTAACATTTCCTTTTCGGGTCAGGAAAATAAACATTTATGTTACTGGATTTGGCATATCAAACACACATCGGACAGCTTGCCAGGCTCTGCCATGCGAGTGCTATAATCTCACCATATGGGATGCCGGGGATCAAACCGGGTCAGCTGCATGAAAGGCAAATGTCCTCCCTGCTGGACTATCGCTCCAGCCCAGCACTTACTTTTTAATGACAGAATATCATTCAAAACTCCTAAATCTCTGTAGCTCATCCCATCACATAAGACATTCCCTCCTGTGCCCCTCGTTGCTGTAGTACAGCAGGGAAGGTGTATGCCTTGCTAGCAGTTAGCTGGGATTCGATTTCTGGCATCCCATAGGGCATATTTATGTATAAATTTTACATATAAATTCACATATTTACAAATACATATTCATATATAAATATATAACATATATTTACATATACGTATATGTGAATAAATTTAAATATTTGTATATTTCCTTGTAAAATCATGCAAATATATTTAGATATGTGAATATATATTACACATATATTTATATATAATTCCCTCAAGGTGTTGCAGGTGTGGCTGTGGTGCCCGGCTGCGTCAGCAGGTGGCAGAGAGGAGACAGGCTTATCTACACACACGGCTCTATCACCTGGGACCTGGATGGTTGTTGGTCTGACATAGAAAATCACTGGGCCCCCTGTGATGAACCCAGAGCCATGGCAGGCCTGGCGAGCTATCTGTGGTGTATTCAAAATACCATAAACAATGACAATAATGGACCTGATTCCCAATACATGGGGACATTACTGGCGCCTGCTCGTGCAAATTGATGAACAACAGGAAGACAAGAGTGATTATACATAAATATATATAAATTATATATATATTCTACTTTATAGAATATATATAATTTATATATATTTATGTATAATCACTTACTACAAGAGTATGCTACCCGCATGGCAGAGCCTGGCAAGCTACCCGTGTCATATTTGATATGCCAGATACAATTATAACAATTATAGACCTCATTCCCATGACCTGATGGAATGGTTTGAGGCTTTTATGTTCCTGGAGCAAGCAGGTGCCCTTGGGCTCTACTTGCATGAGACAGGTCATATGGAGATGTTACTGGTGCCCGCTTGAGCAAATCGATGATGAACGGGAAGACAGTGATACAGTGATATAAATTCTATATATAATTCATATATGTAAATATATATAAACGTATATATTTAACATAAGTAAATCTACCAGGCTTGTAAATCTTGAATTTTCTTTTAATTATGATACGGTCCCCCCTTTTTTATCATGTATATTTCCATTATGCATTTCCTTACTCATTTCTTCCTGTTAGGCTTCTTATTTTACTGTATCCATTTTTTTCAAAACATATACAAATTAATTAAAATAAAGGTTTGAATCATAATTATTCTGACATGAATAAAAATATGTAACATGTCACTAATTCTGTAATTTTTGTTTAACATATTGTAGTTAAAAAAAGGATTCAGGAATCTAATAGACTGGGAGAAAAGTGAGATAATATCCCATAATACAACTTTATGACATGAAGGTGGTTAGCATTTCCAAATTTTCTTGAAGTTATATCAGTTCACTTTTCAGAAATTAAGACTTGCAAATTAGCGAGCTAAATGGAATAGCAAAGGATTGGACAAAGGCAGTTTTGAGTAAACGTATATGTCTTTAATTACAACAAGTGTTAAGATTTAAAAAATGCTCTTTTAAGTTTTAGAATTATGCCAATGTCATAGAACATATTGACAGAAATATGCACAGCTGGACTGCATACTTACATTGTATGGTCTAGGTGTGGTACAATAGGATGATTGTCATGCATAATATATATGATATAATGATATGATAGATGATGAAACATAAATATACATATGTGTTATATACTTCATAATTAATGAAACATTTTAAGTGGTCACCTAACCATCATTTGATATAAAATAAGTTAATTAAACAAGTCATTTTGCTGTTTATTTATTTTATTTATTTTGTTGTCCTATTACAGTTATAAATAAATCACTTACTTTATCATATTTGTTTCATTCTGTTTTTATGTATTATTCTGAAGACTGGAATATAACCCTAAAGATAGGAAATTTGTTCCTTTGAAGGCTAGACGCTTACTGAGGGTTTCTTGCAATTCCAATAACCATGCATGTCTAATTCTTTCTCCTCTTTTTGATTTTATTTTGCCAAAAGAAATAATATCAATAGTCCTGGTCACTTATAAAAGTGCATGTATTTTTATATAATGCATTCTATCACTATCACTATCTTCCCGCTCAACATCTGTTTGCTAGAGCAGGAACCAGAAATATCTCCATATGTCCTGTCTTATGCTAGTAGACTGAAAGGTATCCGCTTGCTCTAGGAACATAAAGAGCCTGAAACCATTATATTAGATCATGGGAATGATCTAATATAAATGTTACTGGTATTTGGCATATCAAATACAACACGAGCAGCTTGCCAGGCTTGCTGTGCGGGTAGCATACTCTTGTAGTCATCTCTAAATAAAGTATTTATTGATGAACCGCGCGCCGCTAGCAGCCGCACGAGCCAGGCTGTGATAGTCTGGTCTGCTGGGTGGAGTTGTGATGAGAGGGAATTCCGGATGTGGAAAATGGCAGCCCCCACGGAGTTGTAGGGGGTCGCCTGGCTTGTTGTGAGGCTCTGATGGGGTGGCAGGCCAGGACTAGAACCCACCATGCCTCCTGGGGAATCATGAGTGGCTGGGCACAGGGAGACCACAGTAGCAGCTCTGCCCCATGTCTGAGAGTCTCTGGTTCAGCATACCTGGGCCAGGTTGAAAAAAAAATTAGTTTAATTAGTTTTTTTTTTTCAGTTTCTGAGCCACATCCAGCAATGCTCGAAGCCTACACCTTGCATGGTGCCCAGGTCTCCCTGAGCGTGAAGGGGATATCCCTCCTGGGGTGCTCTGGGATGCCCTTGGGATGCTCCAGATGCCCAGAACCTTGCTGGGGGTGGAACAGGGTGTTGTTCCAGTCCTTCGGGCCACCTTTGAGGCCCCTCATCCTGTTTAAAAGGGCCAATGTCCTTGGGTCGGTGTCCTTGCGGTGTTCAGCCAACCTATGAGATGCCAGGGATAGAACCAGGTCGGCTACATGCAAGCAAAGGCCCTCAGCGCTGTGCTGTCGTGCTGGCCCAAGGACACCGCCCAAGGACACCAGCCCATAATGCATTATACTTTTCAAAATTGTGGTTGGCTCTAGGTTAGCTAAAATTTTTTCATTGTCCTATAAATTAGATGATTTTAGTTTTTATTAACTTACTCTTTTCAAATCAAGATTTCTAGAAAATATAAGATTTACCTGCACTATTATCCAAAGCTTGTAGGCTCTGGAATAGTGCCATAATTGGAAATTTTCTCATTGTTGCTGCATGGATATAAAAAATTATGTTCATATGTTCCACAGTTTTGTTGATTCTCTAATGTGTTCTTCACCAAAATAGTTGTTTATTTCTTATTTATTTATTTAAAATATAATACACACAAAATAGACATACCCATTTGTCTTTTTAATTATCAACAGAAATTATACCCTCAAAGGTAATTCAGTAGGGATATATTATTATTCTGAAACTATAGCAAAAATAAATCCTTTAGCTACCTTGAGAACAAACATGAATGAAGTTAACGGTTAAATCTTTGTGTTATCGTCTCTGTGTTAAGTCTCAAGGACAGGGTAGAATTTAAAACAATTAGTGTTTTTAATTTAATGCATTATTTGTTGTTATTTCTGTTTGTTTATTTTGAAGCCACACCTGGAAATATTCTGTGGTTACTCTGACTCTGCATTCAGGAATCACCATGGCAGTGCTCAGGTGACCATACGAGATACTGGGTATCAAACTATCATCTGCAGCACTCAAAGCACATGCCTTATACACTGTGCCATCTCTCCAGCCACTTTTTTATTCCTTGGAACTGTGATTTAAAGCACTTGAAAATGTGAATTTGTAGGCAACATTGGCAATTGAACTCTTAGAAACGTCTTGAATTTTTTCAAGTGGAATGAATTTTCCCTTTTCTCCTCCCCTTCTATCCCTGTCTTTCAAACCCATTTCCCAAATTCTAAAGGCTTATTTAGAAACTTGAAATAGAATATCCCTGAGGGAATGCAATCCTTTGCAAGCTCATAAATACAGAAGAAAAAGACGACTAAGAAGAAAATGTTTAAGATCTTTTTGTCATGCATATAACCAAGGAGAATTTCCTTTAGAAAAAAAAAGTCATGATTTGCAATTTCAGAAAAGAACATTGTGTTTAGGGGTCAGTAATTTTATTCCTTTGACAGAATATTTCGATTTAATGGTGATTCATTGGCTAAGGATCTTGTCTGTTGATAGTCAGCAGACGACTTGATGTTCAGTGGCAGATCACTGGAGGAAAAGAAAAACACTCTAAGGAATTATAAACATATGGAATCATTAAACTATGGTTCACTTAGATGCTTTCATTTTTCAACTTGGAAAACGAACTCCAAATACCATTGTTGCAAGTATCAGCACTACATTCTTTAATACAACTAGGAGTGATCCCTGAGCATTTAAGTAGTAGAAAATGAGCATCCATGAGTGTGGCCCAAAACAAAACAAAACAAAACAAAACAAAACAAAGCTAAACAAAAATGAATAAATAAATTTTATGACAATACATTTTTATTTTCCAGATTATATTATCTAAAATAATGACACATAGGACATTATTTTAGTATGCATCAACATGTTTTGTTATTCATCTAAAATCATTAATTTTTAATTGAGATATTTCAGAAACTGGAAATATTTTTTCAAAAGATTTTTAAACTGTGTTTTATTTTTATAGAACTGAAATATTTCATTGCCCTACTCCTTTACTGTGCTGGATTCAGTCAATAAATAGGAAATTAGTCCACTGACTATTATTTTCCTAAATTATGACACTTAAAAAAAAGAAAATGAACTTGCTGGTTAATTTCCTTTGGATGTATTACTAAAATAAACTATTATAAAACATTAAAATAAGAATAAATAAGTGATTTATAAAATTTTTTATATAGTTCAGCTATTTAATACTTTGTAATAGTACAATTATGGAGTTTAGTTAAATATCATAATAATTTGCTTGTTGACCCTAGTGTAATTACAGATACAGAATGATTTCCAATCATCGCTTGGTTAAGAAAACTAAATTTTGGCATAATAAGTAGGTGTTCAGCTGTTTCTTAGAATGTTAGTTTAAAAATCAATAATGCAATTCCTTTAGAAATGTGGGTAGTAGATGAATAAACTCCTTTTTAAAGAAGACAAGACATAATAAAAAGAAAACATTAAAAATATGCATCTTCATTGATTATCAGGGAAACACAAATCAATAGAGTAATAAGATATAACCTCGCACCAACAAAAATGTTTTATATGCAAATTGGAAAAAATAAATATTGGCAGTGATGAGGTGAAAAGTTATTCTCATTCACTCCTGGTAAGACTATGACAGTTTACAAGCATTTTCTAAAATGGTTTGGAAATTTATCAACACATTACAAATAGAACTTCCATATGTTCAACAATTCTTATCCTGGGCATCTACCTGATACATTAGTATCAGGTAGATGAACACTGATACATTAATCCTAGAAGTTATATGAACAACCATGTTTATCCCGGTGGCCTAGGAACAACCCAAGTGACAACTGAGGAGTAAAAGAAGAAACGATAGTATTTGTACACAATAGAATACTAATCACTGTTGAGGAAATATGAGATTTTGCAGTTGCTGTCACTGATAAAAATGCAGGATGACATACTAAATCATGTGACCAGGAAGTCAAAGATGAATATCAGATGATACGCTTCATCAAGGAGAATATTAGAAAGAAAGATAATCACCGGAGCTATAGCACAGCTGGTAGGATTTTTACCTTGTACGTTGCCTACTCGGGTTAAATCCCTAGCAACCCATATGGTCCCATGAGCTCCACAAGAAGTAATTCCTGAGTGAAGAGTCAGTATCAGCCCCTGAGCATCACTGTGTGTGACCCAAAAAGCATACAAAAAAAAGATAATTTGACCATCCCCAATGGAAAACAAACCCCTAAGACATGATGAATTGGATTTGCAGCTGAGAGTACTTTGGGGGTAGAGGTTGGGGGGTAATGGAAGGGATCATGGTAGAGAAATTTTAAAATTCTGCTTTAGAGAGAAGGGAGGGTTATTTTTTTAAGTCTACAACTTAAAATAGTGCCCCAAGGGGGAATACCTTGGAATCAACCAAATTAGGGAACTGACTGACCTACTGTAAAAACTATAGATCACTCATAAAATAAACAAAAAATGATATCAGGTCAAAAAATATTTCATGTCCATGCACTGGCTAAATTGACATAAATATGTCTAGCCAACCTAAAGGACTATTCTGTCATAGTGCAATTGTCCTCAAAAGTCTCATGACATTTTTTTAAGGTATTAGATAAACTTGATTAAAATATTGAATGATTCATAAAGTTTCACTAATAATCAAAGTTATCCTGACTTTGATTTATTTATTTATTTATTTTGCTTTTTGGGTCACACCCAGCAATGAGCAGGGGTTACTCCTGGCTCTTTGCTCAGGAATTAGTCCTGGCGGTGCTCAGGGGGACCATATGAGATGCCAGGGATTGACCCCAGGCCTGCATAGGCCAGCCACGTGCAAGGCAAATGCCCTACCCTCTGGGCTATTGCTCTGGCCCTTATCCTGACTTTAAACTAAACTATAGAGCTGTAGGAATCAAAATAGCATGATACTAGGGTAAGGTAAAAATGACAAACAAACAGATCAGATTTGAGACAAGAAAGATATGGGAAAGTTAATAAATGACAAAAGAATCAAGTTCTTGATGTGCATCAAAACAAAAATATTTAACAATGGTATTGGAAATATAGGAAAGTCACTGTAGTCACTTGTTAAAAAATGAAACTGGATCCGTAGTTCACACCATACACAAAATTTATTTGAAATGAATCAAAATTTAAAGATTAGAAATCATTAAATGCATCAAAGAAAACACAGGCAGAAGTCACCAGTATCCTGTCTTCAATGACCTAAATATGCTGCTAAAAATAATAAAAACAAAAATAAGTAAGTGGCACTTCATGAAATTGGAAAGCATTAAAAATGTCATTCAGTAATAAACCTCAGATACCATAATTTAGTGCTGAACGTGCCAGGTTAGACAGGTAGGGGGATTAGAGTAAATAAAACAATAAATTTTAAAATATATACCTTTTGAATTAATCAAAATTTTTCTTTCTCCATTTTTTCTTCCCATTTCTTTCCTTTTCTTTCTTCACCTAAATCTATTTGTTTCCCTTTTAAATTTTTCTCTTTTCTTCTTTCCTTAATTCCTTCCTTCCTTCCTTCCTTCCTTCCTATTTCATTAATACAAAATGAAAATAAGTGCCTTTTCATATTCTTATCAGCCATCTTCTTTTCTTTCTTTCTTTCTTTCTTTCTTTCTTTCTTTCTTTTCTTTCTTTCTTTCTTTCTTTCTGTTAAATAACCAGAAGTTAAATGGTCTCACTTTTGCTTTTAATTTGTTGACAAATTAACACACAACTTTCTACAATGGCTGTACCAGTTTAGAGTCCATGAACATTTTATAAGACTTCCTTGTCTCTGTATCCTCTCCAAAACTTTTTTTATTATCTTTTGGATAATAGCTAGTCAAACAGACTTTAGGGGGCAACCTATTGCCACTTTGATTTGCATTTTCCTAACAATAGATGTTGAACATCTTTCCATGTTCCCATTAGCCATCTGTATGTCTTCCTTGGAGAACTGTTTATTCAGATGTTATATCTATTGTTTAATTGAACTATTTGCTTTTTTATTGTTTTGTTTTAAATCTTCTACTTGGAAGGATGTATTATGATGGCAAGATTTTTTTTTTTGCAGACCACATTTATGTTTGATTATTTTGATTTTATTTCTTCTGCCATTGGTGTTAAAGCTCCATGTAAATATGTAAATCTTCTGTCAAGAATCACATTGATTATATTTCCTTTACATATATTATAATCTTATGTTTTGCATCTGAGGTTTTAATTGATTTCGACTATATTTGTAGACAGTGCCTTTTTTTAATAGTCCACACAAAGTTCCAAGATACCATTCAGGTCACAGAGAAGAAAAAAGTGATTGCCTTAATAGCAGCCAATCCCAGTGTGATACCTAGCACTCCAAGTGGTGTCCCTAACATATCAGGAGCGAGCCCCGAGCTGTGCCATATATGCCACCCCCAATAAAAAAAATAAACTGTTGGTTTGGATTTAGTGACATACACAGGGAGAAAGTTGAAAGAATAAAATCATGTTCCATGCAAACAGTAAAAGAATGGGAACAAGAAAATCCTTATTTTACTTAAAGCAAAGTTTAAGTGTTTTTCTAACACCATGCACAAAAGTCAGATCAAATTGGGTTTAATATCTCAACATCAAACGTAAATCCATAAAATATATAGAAGAAAACATATGAAAAACCCTCTAATAAATTGAAGCTAAAGTTATCTTCAAGATGAAACAACACTAACAAAGCAATTGGAAGCAAAAATGAAAATATGGGACTAAATAAAACTAAAAAGCTTCATCACCTAAAAAGAAACAGTAAACAAGATACAAAGACTGTCAACACAGTGGGAAAGAATATTCACCCAATACCCATCTGATAAGGGGTTAATACTCAGAATATATCAAGCTCTGGTAGACCTTCACAAGAAAAATACAGCCAACCACATCAATAAATAGGGAGAAGAAATGAACAGAAACTTCAACAAAGAAGAGATTCAAAGGACCAAAAGGCATATGAAAAAAATGCTCGTCATCACTAGTCATCAGGGAGATGCAAATCAACACAAGAGCGAGGTATCTCACACAACAGAGACTGACACACATCTAAAAGAGAAAGAACGACCAGTGATGGCACGGATGTGAGGAGAAAGGGACTCTCATTCACTGTTGGTGGTAATGTCGACTGGTACAGCCTTTTGGGGAAAACAATATGGACATTCCTCCGAAAACTAGAAATTGAGCTCCCATTTGACCCAACAATACCACTCCTGGGGATATACTCTGGGAGGTCAAAAACAAACAGTGGAAACACCATCTACACTTTTATGTTCATAGCAGCACTATTCACAATAGACAGAATCTGGAAACAATCACAGTGTCTGAGAACAGACGACTGGATAAAGCAACTTTGTACATCTACACAATGGAATACTATTCGGCTGTTAGGAAAACGAAGTTATGAAATTTGCATATTAATGGATGGGCATGGAGAGGATCATGCTGAGTGAAATTAGCCAGAGGGATAAGGACAAATTTACAATAACTGCATTTATTTGTGGGATATAAAAAAAAAGCATAATACCAATAGCCAAGGTCAGACATAACAAGGATCAGGAGGTCTTGTCAGTTCATGGAATCTACTGCAAATGTGTGGGAGTCAGAGGTTAGGTAAGTGAGAAAGGAATAGTGTACTAATAATTATTGGAGATGATAAAACAAGTCAATAATTGATTGGCTGTATTCAATGTTGAGAATTGACTGTAGGGAAAAGTATATACATGATAACCTCTAAATGTGTGTATACAATCCACAATGATGAAAAGAAGAGAGAGAGAAAGAAAAGAGAGAGAGAGAGAGAGAGAGAGAGAGAGAGAGAGAGAGAGAGAGAGAGAAAAAAAGTACCTACCATAGACGCAGGCTGGGAGATGGAGGTAATCAGGGGATGTTGGTTGTGGGATATGGGCACTGGTGGAGGGATGGGTGCTGGAACACTATATGACTGAAACTCAAACACGAACATCTTTGTAATTGTATATCTCAGGGTGGCATAATAAAAAAAAAATCAATAGTAAATGTCAAAACCATTATAAATATATTACCTTAACTATAATAAATGTAGGTGCAATTAAATTTTAATTTAACACAAAAACATTTTACTCTCTGGCCAGAGGATAACAGATTAAAAAAGACTGATTTGAATCCAAAATGAAAATATTGCAAATTGAGTTTTTAACAAGTACGTGATTCATTTAAGTAAAGAATATTTTTGTATTTTCTTCAATCTTCTAATTGTAGTGCCCACTATTATTTCTGTCATTAATGTAATTTTTGCCGTAAGCAAGTCAGATAATTGGATAAAAAAGATCTGGATTAGTCACTCCAAATTACCTGTAGTCAATTTTTATTTTCTCCCTAGTGAATATGTGCACCAGACTATTCAGAAAAATAATGTTTTATTTGAATTTATATATTCACCTGAATAAATTCTTATCAATGGGCAGGGAATTAAAATGCTTCTACAAAGCAAACAAAACTATCAATACATAAAAGACTGTGAAATAATTGAACATACTTGAAAACAATGTTTATGTCCTTAGGTTTTAATATATACAAAGGTTGTTTGTGTCAATAATGCAACCCAAATAACTAATTTTAAAAAAGAACTAAGGATTTGAGTACCTATTTCATCTCACCAAAGAAAAAAACATTGCCTGTTCTTCTGGAGGCTAAATGCATGATTAGCAGAGTCATGTTTCTTTAATGAGAGAGAAAACAATCTCTTCACTCTTCTAACCTCCTAGTGGGTTTTTAGTAGCTTTCTGCTTTATATGTTTTTCACATCCCTATAGATCATCTTCCTATTGTATTCACTTTCTCCTTAACTGATGTCATTCTCATTCTAATTCTTTATATCTAAATTTTCCATTCTTGTGGTCCTAATTTTCCACTTAAAATGATTATTTTTCCCATTTTATATTGTACCCATTGTACAAAGACAATAATACTGATAAAATATATCTTTGGATTCCCTTGGAAATCCACAAAACCCAATAATTAATATTTTACTTTTCCACTATTATATATACTTGATGTGGCATAAGTTAATATTAGACATCTATATAATATGCATATAATCACATAAATTTATAAAATATACATATATTTATAATATGTTGTAAATATATTATGAATAATTATATAATTTACATAAATGTATAGGTTTCTATGAATAAAATATTCACTAAATTGCAAATATAATTAATATGGACAAATTGAACTTTACAAGAGTAAAACTTATCTAACTCCAATGCTTATCTCTTGGGTTTGTAAGGTTTGTAATTCTGAAATTTATTAATCTTCTACAATCTTAATCTTCTACAGTAAGTATAGCCTTTCCATTTGCAATGTTTATCTTTAAACCAGGTAAAGATTTCACATAAAGGATAGCCTCTGTACTAAACCAATAATTTGAAAGGTACTATTTTCTGCAATTTCCCCATACATATGGTACTTTAAACAAGATATTTTTGCCATTAGATTTTGATTTTGGGATATCATTGCATAACACCCAACATACAAGAAAAGGCATGCTATTTTATCTATAAAAATTAAGGGATAATTTAATTAATTGACCTTTCCCTTCTTTGTTATTGAACTGTATAATATTCTCTCATTTTCCCGTAAAAAAAGTTTTAATAACCCTAGTAACTGTGAAATCACTAAAATACACATTTTGAAACATTTCAGTTATGTTCCATGTTTAGCTTCGATTCAGATCTTTCTCCATGGATTACAGACAGAATGAAGATTAATTAATTTTCCATTTGTTTGGGAACAGGCCACCATTTGTAAAGCTAACAGACAAATCACTTCAAACAGAGAGTGTTCTCAAAGCGAGGTGAAATACTTCTTCAACTGATACCCCATGACCTTTCAAGATGAAAGGATAATAGTCATCCACCCAGAGAAGAGGGAGAGTAGTTCTATTTACAGAGTTCGGGGTCACTTGGTTAAAATGAAAACAAAACACAATGGAAACTGCCGAAAACACTAGAGAGGGGAATCATGGCTACATATTTTTCTAAGCTTCCTATTCACCACTAGTTTTCATCTTTTAATAAGCCCCACTGTTCCTCAAACTAAGGCCACATTCTGTTTATTGTGTCACTGGGGCCTCGCTTATGTTTAGCTGTCTATCTGGGCCTTCCTTTAGGGTGCAAGTAATTGGCCTAAATCAAGAGCCAAATGGCATGTCTAACTCATTCAGCATGCTGGTGATCATATGACAGAGTTTAGAGAATCCGAGGGAGGTCTCAAGAAACAAAGCAGGATATTATTCTCAGTGAAGTCTTGTGGTTATGTTACCTCTGTTGCAAAACAATTAGACTTTTTGTTTCTCTTAGAAGCCAGAGAGTCAGTGCGATTGTCTCATTGAAAAAAGGAAAGAAAAAAGAAAAAAAACACTCAAAGGAGTTGTCCTATCCTTTCCAAGGCACTATATTATGCATAGATCTCACTTTGCGATCAATGTCTCAAAATGCATGTTTTGGGAAAATAAGGATGTTCACACACACACACACTCACACATTAACATATATATACATATATGAATAATCTTACATATAAAACAATCTTACATGTATAAACAATATATGTGTACATAATTGTTTAATATAATCATTTATATAATATGTTTATATAATTGAAAAGATTATATATGTAATCTTACATATATGCCGCATGGTTCATCAATAAATGCTGGATTTAGAGGTTACTACAAATGTATGCCACCTGCACGGCAGAGCCTGGCAAGCTACCCATGTTGTATTTGATATGCCAAATACCAGTAACAATTATAGACCTCATTCCCATGATGTGATGCATTGGTTTGAGGATCTTTATGTTCCTGGAGCAAGCAGATGCCCTTGGCTCTACTAGCTTGAGACAGGACATATGGAGATGTTACTGGTGCCTGCTCAAGCAAATTGATGATGAACGGGAAGACAGTGATACAGTGAATCTTACATATATATAATAATATGTTACATACATACATATACATATATTTTTATACTTAGATCAAATAAAGCATAACTGATAAGATTCTGCTTTGAAAACCATGGAATAATTAAATTTTACTCTATCATTTCAAATATTTCATTAATATTTCAAAGGTTAAATTTTGAGTTTGAATTCTAGGATTTTATTTGCTCAATATGTCTAGTATACTAATTGTGCAGTGGCAACTAGCTTTTTCACCTGTGATTTGAAAACAAATCTGCTTTGTTTCAAATATATATAACACATGCAAACACATGTATATTTTTATATTTCTATCAAATAAAGCATAACTTTGATAACACATTTATATGTTTTATACTTAAAGCATAAGTTTGATAACAAGATTCTGCTTTGAAAGGCTTGTCACTTGTCACTTGTCTTCCCGTTGTTCATCAATTTGCTAAAGTGGGCGCCAGTAATATCTCCATTCTTTGGGAATGAGGTCCATTATTGTTACCGCTTTGGGCATACTTAATACACCACAGGCATCTTGCCATGCTCTGCTATGCCTCTTTATTTATCCCAGGGGCCCAGTCTGCTGTCAGGCTAGAAGCATTCTCATCTCTTTCCTTTTCTCCTCCTCAGTGGATAGAGTAATTTGTAACAGGTCTTAGGTTCACTGAGTACTTGAAGAAGGCAGTGGGGTTCATGAAACAGTACAGGATGGGGTTTAGGGATTAGTTTGGGGTTTAGGTTTATGGGCTAATCTGGTCTATTACTGTTCCTTCATTGACCCTCTGAATTTCTGAAATGTGGTTGGTTTCTACTAATTTGATGTACCACACAGCCGCAACGTGACCCCACACCATGGGAAGAGCCAGTAGCAGTCTGCCCTATGTGTCAGTGTCTCTGGGTCACAGCCAACAGCCCTGGAGCAGTTTGTGGGTATCCACCAGGACTCCTGGAAGGGACAGAGGTGGGGGAGAGGGACCCCAGCTCCATCTCCACAGAAGCACAGGAATGGCAACAAGAATTAAAATTTTCTCTATTGTTTTACACATTTCATTAATAATTGAAAGGTTAAAATTTTGATTTTAAATTCCAGACCCAGAATTTTATTTGTTCTTTAATGTTTCTATTGTAGTCCCTGTGCTTATTCACCCATAATTTGAAAACAAATCTGATTTGAATTCAATCACTTTTTGGAAACTTCTCAAAACATAATTGTTTTGCTGTGCAAAGCTGATATAATCACATTGTAATATATACAAGTAAACATTTAATGCTTCAATAGGTTGGGCATACATAATTTAAAATATTAAAAGATGTTATATCTTATTTGGCAAATATCAGAGGTTGAAGAAACTTGTGTTTAGTACCAATTGACAGATAGATCTTGATGCTGTACATACTAATTAGTCTCAGAGAATTATGCAATTAAATCTTATCTTATAAAAATATAACAAAGATAAATCTTTGTTAAAAGAGCAAGGAATTTTTTATTGTTTAAAAAAGATAACTGTTAACAATTCGTGTCTCAAGACTTGAGAAATAGTACAATGGTTAATGTGCTTGCCTTGATCATGAATATCCCAGTTCAATCCCTGGCATCACACATAGTTTACCAAAAATTGCCGGGAGTGACCCTGAGCACAGTCAGGAGTATGCTCTGATCATCACTTTGTGTGACCAGTAACTCCCACCTGCCAGACCAAGTCTGTATTATTTCTTCAGAATTTATAGCACACAGCTTTTCATATATATATATATATATATATATACATGTATATTTCATATGCATTTATTTTCATATATTTTTTCACTGTGTCTTCCCGTTCATCATTGATTTGCTCGAGCGGGCACCAGTAACATCTCCATATGACCTGTCTCATGCAAGTAGAGCCCAAGGGCACCTGCTTGCTCCAGGAACATAAAGAGCCTCAAACCATTCCATCAGGTCTGGGAATGAGGTCTATAATTGTTACTGGTATTTGGCATATCAAATATTACAGGGGTAGCTTGCCAGGCTCTGCCGTGCGGGTAGCATACTCTTGTAGTCATCTCAAAATACAGCATTTATTGATGAACTGCAAGGCCACTTGCGGCCGTGCTGTGATAGGCTGGTCTGCTGGGTGGAGTTCTGACGAGGGAGAAGTCCGGATGTGGAAAATGGAGGCGCTCATGGAGTGAGGGGTTGTCTGGCTTGATCTGAGGCTCTGCTGGGGTGGCAGGCCAGGGCTAGAACCTGCCATCCCTCCCAGGCACCTAATGAGCGGCTGGGCACAGGGAGAGCCAGTAGCAGCTCTGCCCCATGTCTCTTTTCATATATATTTTCTTATATATATAAAATTTGTATGAAAATATATGTGTATGAAAAATACATATATAAAAACATATTTTTTTAGAAAGCAAGACTTAGGTTTTTATATTTGGAGTTAGGTAAAGTCTATATTAAAAAGTTTTTAAACTGAACCACTGTGAGATGCGCAGTTAAAGGTTGTTTATAAATGAGTTTTCGTCATGCAATGTGTGTTTATATATATATAATATATATGTGTATACATAACACTTGATCTCTTGACATACCATTATTCATCTATTATATATGTTTATATTTATATGTATATAAATATAAATAATTTGTATATATTTACTCACATTTATAATAAAGTGAAAACTACTCTGGCCAAAAAAGTGCATTATACTCATTCACATTACAAAGAAAACATCTAATTAAAATCTCAGTGGAAATTGTAAATATAATAATAGTATGTGATTGGTTATTTACACAGAAGGCAGGAAGACTGAGAGGAAATTTTCTGCATTAAAGTCTTGTTATAAAATGAAAATAAAATATGTAAAGCAAAAATGTGAAATGAAATATTAAAAATAAAAAATGTATATAAAAGAGAACATAAACATTTGGATTGCATTTAAAGATTATTAGCTGCTAAGTGAGATTGGAGAGATAGTACAGAGATTAAGGTAGTTGCCTTTTGTTAGGCCAATCTTGGTCTCCTGAACATTGCTAGTTGTATTCCCTGAGCACAAAGACAGAAATAAGCCCTGAGCAACATATATTTTCAACCCCAAACAACAACATAAATATAAGTAGTTAAACCAAATACTATGGCCATCAAGTTTTCTCTGTACAGAGCTCTGGCTCAAATTGTAGGTTGCAATACTGATACCACATGGTGTTCTTGAATACCACTGGCATTGTAGGTGCTTTACTGTAGAGCTCCTTTATGTTGATTCCAGAAGGTTACATATACATAAGGTTACATACATCCCTGAAGGTTACATACATTTGATTTGTATATTGGCTGTGGTATCTAACAAATCCTCATTGAGTTCTGATGCTTGCTCACTTTCTGACTGTAGTGTTCACTAGGAATTTGTATGGTACTTTTATGCATATTTTCTTGTTTGCTCACTATGATTATAGGTCTCAGTGTTCCAAAAAAGGTGAAGGTATACACACAGTTCATGCATCAAAATAGCATATCAATTATGGAAATGGTAATTTAACATAAATGAACCATGAGAACCGTTTGTTCTATAGGTAGAGAGCATCCATGATAGAACTCACTTCCTTTCCCCAGACAATCAATTATTTGGATTAACAAAACATTTAAATGATAAATTTAACTTTAAATTATACTCTAAAGCTATAGTAGTATAAGCAGTGTGGTACTGAAATAAAAGTCATCACTTAGGCATATGAAAAAGTATTTTGAGGACAGAAATAACAAAGTATCCAAAATATAAAGTAAAAATGGAAAATTACTCTAAATTATTAGACCTGGGCCCTACAAAAAGCAGAGTGAGAATTCTATATGGGTCTCCCAAAGAGGAATTGAAGAGCTATGCTTGGAATATCACGCCTCACTCAAGTGAAAGAAGGAATCTGGAGCTCCGACCTCCGTCACTGTTCCAGAGTCAGGGACACTGTCTCGTTTGCCAAGGTATCGAAAATCAGATGGGCTGGACATGTAATGCAATTTGGAGATGACCACTGGACTAGAGCCATTACTGACTGGATCCCATGGGATGTCAAAAGATCACGTGGCAGCCCACCTACAAGATGGTCAGAGTTCTTCATCAAGACCCTGAACGAATGGTTTGAGGCGTTTGTATTCCTGAAGCAAACCAGATGCCATTGGCCTACACTGGCACATGATATGGTTAAATGGAAATATTACTGGTGCCCACTCTAGCAAATCGACGAATAACAGGATGTCAAGTGTCAAGTGACTCTAAAGTAGCATTGAGGAAATTGATGAACTTCATGACAAATAATACAATTGGACCACTATTTCACATTATGCACAGGTAAACTCCAAATGTTTAAAACTGTAGATTTTCATATAGAATGATTGCACTCATTCGTGGGACAGAAAACAAACCCATTATGTGAGTAATACCCAAAGAGAGTAGAAACAGGGGTTAGGAGTTCTGGTTCATGGTATAAGCTTAAATCAAAGGGCAAGGGAAGAGTGTAGTTAGGACAAAGAAGAGATCACCATGAACAAGTCAAACAAGTCGGGAGAAAAGCAAATACTGGGTGATAATGTCACCCATATGTGCTATATATGAAAACAAAATATTTAGACAATTTCTTTCTAGAAAACAACAAATAATTAAATACTGATAAAGAAATTAAGAGTGTAGCAAGTAATGTGTCAGGGAAGATCTAGAAGAAACTGAATAAAGGTGGTGGGATCCTTAGACAAGTAATTTGGTAATACTGAGCATCAAAAAATATGTACATCATGCTTACTTAAATAATTGCTTCCTTGTTGGGTTCAGAATGGCTAGCCTTAGGGTCTTGTTGGGTTCAGAATGGCTAGCCTTAGGGTCTTGTTGGGTTCAGAATGGCTAGCCTTAGGGTCTTGTTGGGTTCTGAGCGACTAGCCTTAGTGTCTTAGCCTTAGCACTTCCCCTTAAGGTTGCAGTACTTTCCTGCCACAAGGCCTTAAGGGCGGGACCTAGAAATGGGCCCTGCCCATATGGTTACATTCCAAACATCTGTGCTTTTCCAAGCTAAAATGAGGCAGAGTGTGCCTGGTCTTCTGACCTCTGAACACAGTAATATGTAATCAATGATTGTTACCTTGCAAAGGCTAACTCTGTGATTATTATCTGTTGCAATGGCCCAGGAGCTTGCAAATGTCATGTGACCTATGCTTATACCCCCTCCACCCAAAAATTGTATAAAAGGCTTAAACACTGCTCAGTAAATGGGAACTGCTTTCTAGGAGGCCCCTCTGTGTTGGGGTCTTTCTTTTCTTTGGGGCAGCAAGGCGATGCTTCTTCCCAAGTTCTTCCCTCTCCTTTTGCAGGGATGAAGTCCAGTAAGATCCTGGTCTCCCTCATTCTTGCTGGGTGTGGGGCGGGGGAACCTCTGGCCAGGGCCCCAGACATTGCCTCAATTTCAAAAGTGAAAAAATTAATTCCTAAAATTAATTGAAACAAAGGCAAATGTAGGCAGATAAATTTGTTCAAAAGGATCATTTATGTTTTAATGAATAGAAGCTAAATTTTCAGTGAGATAAAAATTAACTTTATGTTATAATTTTTAAATTTTCTATAATGTTATTAATGCTTGTTACTTAAGTAGATCTGTTTTAAAATAAAAAACAATAAGAAAAAAACAAGATTCCATGAAAACTTTATTCAACATTCAATAAACTACAATTTCTTCTCTGCATTTAAAGCAAACAGATTATAAATTTGAAAAATTATGTTTAAACCATTACTATGAACCTTACCAAGATACATTTTATCAAAAAATCGAAGAACTGTCTATAATCTCACAACAAATACTGGAAGGAAAAATAATGTAATTGAAGGAAACTATCACTTTGGCCCCATACAAACAATTATTGGATAAAAAAAACTAATATAATCTAGATTAGTTTAAATTGACTTCTGCTTATTTAAATTATTGCATATTAAAATGAATATCTGAAAACTATTGAAATGTTATTGTTCATATGTTATATAGTTAATATACATATTTTAAAGTGCAGAAAACTATTAAAATTAATAAAAATAATTTGACAAATGTCTGTACTAATGCTTAATATGCATTTGGTATAGAGAATGGGTTGACCAAGAATATGAACATGGAAAGGAAAAGATTTTCAGAAAGAAAAGCAATTTTATAAAGAACCTGCCATGGAGCAGGGCTGGGGAAGGGGGAGGGAACCGGGGATGTTGGTGGTGGGAGATGGGCACTGGTGGAGGGACGGGTGCTGAAACACTGTATGACCAAAACCCAAACATGAACTTTTTAATTGTATATCTTTTTATTTGTATATCTCACGGTGGTATAATAAAATACTTAAAAAAATACACCATGATGGGACATAATGGAATAAAAAAAAAAAAAAAGAAAAGCAATTTTATGTTTTTCATTAACAAGTGATCATCACAATTGTGAAGAGAGGTGTATTATTCTCTATGATATAATTTTGATTATTAGAAAGAAAATACCCTAGAACTATTGTATAACTTTTTTTTGACTGCACTAAATATCTCAACACTTTATTACATACTTATATAAAATATTCACGCAATGTTCAGATCATTTTTAATTTTTTTAGTAGGCGTTTCCCCATTGGTACTCAATCTTGAAATGCTATGTTGCAAAGGTTCACCAGAGTGAACTACTGAAGCACTGGATAGAGGGTATGCCTTACTGGGACTGTTCTTAGGAGCTTCTGATGGGATTCATGTGCTAGACCTACTCAAACTTCCTTCCAGATCTGCAGATATTACTGTTACATAATAAAATGTCTTAAGTTATTTTAAGGGAAAAATACTAGATAGGAATTTTTTCTTTATAGTGTAAATACACAGATTGCACACATGCCAAACAACACTGCTGTGGTTTGAGATCTGTACATAAAATGATATAGTTTATAATGAAAGAGGTCAGTCTCTATGTAAAGTATGGGAGAGTGATAAAAGGAATACTAATTAGATTTTGAAAAGACTTTATTATACTTGCTATTATATCTCCTGGTGGACAGTTCCACAATGAAATCGACCACATCATCTTCAATCGACGGTTTTGTCTGACTGATGTTGCTGTCGTCCCCAAATTCCAGACAGGATCAGACCACCGTCTCCTTCGTGCAAAATTCTACTTCCCGCAACGGGGAGAAAAGGCTGCAAAGTTTAAGAAGAGAACTCCCAGAACGACCACCAACTGGGAACTCTTTAGCACCATTGCGGCAACATGGGAAGATACCATCATTGATGACATCGATGAAGAATACAACCGACTGGTTCAGCACCTCCATGATTGTGCGAAGAATGCCGAGAGAGAGAAAAACACAAAAGGACGCTTGTCTTCAGAAACTCTTGAGCTCATTCGCCAACGTGGCAAGGCGCGAGCCTCAGGAGACCAAATGCTAACGTCCAAGCTTGCTAAACAGTGCAGAGAAGCGATAAAAGCAGACCTCAAAGACAGAAGAGCAGAAATACTGGAAGATGCAGCAGAAGCCGGGAAAAGTATTCGCACTGCCCGCCTGTCCTTCGCCAACTATAAGACCAAGATGACTGCCCTCCGACGCCCTGATGGATCTATCACATCTTCCAGAAAGGCAATGGAGAAGATTATCCAGGACTTCTACTCAAATCTTTTTGATAGCCACATCCACCTGCCCACATACCAAATTCCACAGGATGGATACGTCATTCCCAATGTTCTCCCTTCTGAAATCCTACATGCCATCTCATCGGTAAAGAAGGGAACAGCACCAGGCCCAGACAAAGTCAGACCCGAACATCTGAAGAATCTGCCATCGGTGCTCATCAATACACTAGCTCGGCTCTTCACACGCTACCTGTCCGAATGCAAGGTGCCCTCCCAATGGAAAACCAGCAGGACAGTTCTACTGTTCAAGAAGGGAGACATTCATGACATTGGCAACTATCGCCCCATCTGCCTGTTGTCTGTCATCTACAAGCTGTTTACACGAGTCATCCTGAACAGGATTAGCAGAACACTAGATGAAGGTCAACCATGCGAGCAAGCAGGTTTCCGGAAAGGATTCAGCACAATCGACCATATCCACACAGTAACCAAGCTCATTGAGGTTTGTAGGGAGTACAAGATGCCGCTCTGTCTCACGTTCATTGATTTACAGAAAGCCTTTGATTCTGTGGAAACTGAAGCAGTCATCGAAGCCCTAGTCAAGCAGGGTGTTCAAACCCAATACATCAAGATCCTTCGTGAGCTGTATTATGGATTCACCACCAGGATCTCACCATTCTACAAAGAAGTGATCATTGATGTCAAAAGAGGGGTTCGACAGGGTGATACCATCTCACCAAAACTCTTCAGTGCCACCCTCGAGAACATCATGAGACAATTAGAATGGGAAGGAATGGGAGTGAAGATAGATGGTCGGCAACTACACCACCTCCGCTTCGCTGATGACATCGTTCTAATAACACCAAACATTAGCCAAGCGGCACAAATGCTGGCTGACTTTGACCGAGAATGTGGAAAGGTAGGTCCACAGCTGAATCTGAAGAAAACTATGTTCATGAGAAATGAACTAGTTCCAGAGGCCCCATTCTCTCTCAATGGAACAAACATCTCTGAATGCAGCAGTTATGTGTACCTAGGTCGAGAAGTCAACATGATGAATGACCTAAAACCTGAGCTGCGCAGGAGGAAGAGAGCGGCATGGAATGCCTTCAAAGGCATCGAAGAAATAGCTAAAAGGACAAAGAACCTCCGGCTCCGGGCACATCTCTTCGACTCCACCGTTCTCCCTGCATTAACATACGCCTCAGAGACCTGGGCCCTACGAAAGCAGGATGAGAATGCTATTCGGGTCTCCCAGAGAGGCATCGAAAGAGCTATGCTTGGAATATCACGTCTCACTCAAGTGAGAGAAGGAATCGGAGTTCTGACCTCCGTCGCTATTCCAGAATCAGGGACGCTGTCTCGTTTGCCAAGGCATCGAAAATCAGATGGGCTGGACATGTAATGCGATTTGGAGACAACCGCTGGACTAGAGCCGTTACAGACTGGATCCCACGGGATGTCAAAAGATCACGTGGCCGCCCACCTACAAGATGGTCAGACTTCCTTGTTAAGACCCTGAAGGAACAGTTTGAGGCTCTTCATATTCCAGAATCAACCAGATGCCATTGGGCTACATTGGCACGTGATAGGGTCCAATGGAAATGTTACTGGCGCCCGCTCGAGCAAATCGATGAGTAACGGGATTCAAGTGATCAAGTGATCAAGTGATCAAGCTATTATGATATTAATGTGTAATATATTCCAATGGAGATAGTTTAAAAACCAAAATTTTAAAGTATACCATAAGAAAAAATACAACTTAAAAACTGATATTTAATTTTAATTATTTAGCAATAAATTACTATAATCAAACACAAAACAATGTGCAATTAAGTTGATAAAAGATTTTGTGTATTTCCAAATAGCTTTTAAAAAAGCTACAAAATGACTTATTTGAATATTTAAAATTTACCTCGTCACTTGATCACTTGAACACTTGACATCCCGTTATTCATCGATTTGCTCAAACGGGCACCTGTCATATTTCCATTTGACCCTATCACATGCCAGTGTAGCCCAATGGCATTTGGTTGCTTCAGGAATATGAAGAGCCTCAAACCGTTCGTTCAGGGTCTTGAAAATGTACCTAGTATAAAAGATAAATACAAAAGAAAAATATATAAGCAACTTTATAGCATATATGAAGGTATAAAAACTTCATGGAAATGAGGGAAGTTGAAGGTCCAGAGAGATTGTAGAGTGTGTTAGGAACTTACCTTACAGATAGTCAATCTCTATTGATCTGTGGCACCCTCATGGTTCTGAGTCCCCTCCAGACACCTAAATGTAAGCCCTGGTCATTGTCAGTAAATCACCCCCCCCACACACAAAAAAAAAAACCTCTAAAGTAAATAATATTTGAAACAAAGATTGTCATGATAAGAAATGCAAATAATTTATGGAAAAGGCATTAGGAGGAAAGGACTAATTTTGCATGATACCAATCCTAGCAAGATCTATAACACTGCATTGCCCAGGGTCAAACCTAAGGACAGATCCAGGGAATTGCCCTTAAAACATATGAGTGTGTCACTCTTCCTATATTTATATTATCTATAGATGTATATAAACTCATATGCGCTATATGGTAAGTACACATAACAGAAGGCAGATAGTCTCGTTTTAGGGGATATTATAATCGCTCCAAAATTATACATATATCACATTGCTAAAATATTCATACATAAGTTGGTTATTAATTTTTAGTGAGGAAATTTTTTAATTAAACATGAGGTGTCAAAAGTCCTCTTAAGATGGTCTAATTTTAAAATGACATACAGAAATTTCTCATACAGAAATAAATATATTTACCATCAATGATAATCAACACAAGCTTTTTGATAGCAAATATTTGAAAATAAATAAATTCATATCAAAATAAGTAATGGCAATATATAAAATACTCTAATACAGTCTCCTTTTTATCATGGAGTTACATTTACAACATCTAATAAAGAGTTACATCTCAATGTTATACCACCTTTTCATTATACAAATCCATGCTAACATTGTTTCAAATTAATTAAACATGCAATACTTATGAAGAGAACAAGAAGACTGCATTGCATGGGTAGAACAAACACTGATAACTTCATATTCCAATAGAACATCGACTTTTTTTTTTCTCACTCGGAAATGAGAAAAGAATTGAAAATTCAAATCTTTCAAAAGGCAATAATTTCTAGTAACAGTTATTTGTATTAGTCTCTCCCTCTCTAAGAGTAGGCATAATTGTCTTTAAAATGTTATAGGATCAACAATAATTTTACTGCCTTGCGGTCTTAAATAAGTTTTGTTAGCCAAATTGAGTGTTTAGTGAAAGATAAATATATTAGATCATAAAAAAACCAAACAGAGGTTCAAAAGACCAAGCCACAGTTAATATACTTTTCATAGTTTTTGTCTGTTGATATAGGTAAGTTAACATACACAGCAAAATAAATGTAGTTTTCATTTAGAAACTAAAAAACATCTAATTACTCCTTAGGGGCCTCCCCCAAAAAGTATTGGGAACCATGAAGGCCATATCCATAGTGCTCAACAGACCACAGGGAGTCTAAATTATGCCCTAGGCAAGGGACATGCAAGGTACATGCTCTTGTGTAAGTTTCAAGAAATCTTCATTGATATAGAAGTACTGTTCACAATTTGGAAGTAATTTCTTGGTTTGTAATTTAATCAGAAGATATGTGTATTTGAAAAAATAATGCCTAAACATCATGTATGTGTCTCACAGCTAGGGTATAGGTCTTGTGTGTGTGAAGATTTGGTTTTGTTCCCAGCAACATATACCCACACATAGAAGATATAATAACTAGAGGTTATTAAAATATGTTACCTTAGTATCCCTAAAGATTTACAAGTCATTATGTTATTACATGTTTTACTGAATAATTTATAAACTTAAATATCACTTAAGTTTATTAGATGCGGGCTTGATCTTAAAAAAATTAAATAGATATTTCCTGCCCCTTGAGGTATTGCAGGTGTGGCTGCAGTGCCTGGCTGTGTCGGCAGGTGCCAGATCAGGAGACAGGCTTGTCTACACTCAAGGCTCTGCCCCGTGGGCCCTGGATGGTTGATGGTCTGATATAGAAAAAGAGTGGGCCCCCTGAGATGAACCCAGAGCCACAATAGAACCTGGAAATCTACCCGTGGTGTATTCGATATGCCAAAAAGCAGTAACAATAATGGACTTCATTCCCAATAAATGGAGATGTTACTGGTGCCCACTCAAGCAAATGGATGAACAACAGGAAGACAAGTGACAAGTAACAATTTTCTTTGATGAAGCCAATCCAAACTTTTCTGAGAAAAAAAAAATCAAGGCAAGTTTTATTCAATCAACATATTCATATAATTTCAATATTTTTGGTATAACTAATCTTGGTGGCTTAGAGACACAGGCTTAGAGATATACAGGACTTTGACTATCTATGCAAGATATTCCATTATGACCTTACTAAAATATAAAATAACTAAGTTGACACTTGATTGTCGGGCGCTCCGCGCGGGGTCCCCGACAGTGCCGGGAAGTGAGTTCCCTTCTACCTCCGGCCGGCGAGGAATGGATGAACACTCAGGAATCCGATGCAGTTTTAAAGGGCTTTACTTATCACAGGTTCAGGCATACAAATCAGCAAAGGAAAAACCCGATGCTTAGGATTCCAGGCTAGAACCCCAGCCACGTGTAGGCCAAGATGGCGACCACCACGTGTAAAAACTTCCAAGGGGAATAAACGCTCACGAGGCGAGATCCCACAGGGAAGAAGGCCAAAAGCCAAAAGCCAAAAGCCTCAGGAGCCAAAAGCTGAAGGCTGAGGAACCAAAGGGTGAAGGGGCCTCAAGTCAGCCCCTTATATACACCAAAGTAACCCAATAGGGAGGTTGTCATGCCAACAAAGAACCCTAAACAGAGTGTAGTGCCACACCCTATTGTAGGTATAAACAAAGGTTACACCAAGGACTAATCCCGAGATTATCTCTTATGTGAAACACTGGAGAGAGAGGGGGCTGATATAAAGTAATACATCTTAACTTCATGAGCTTCATGTTATCTAGATGGTACCCACAAGGTCCTTATTATCTGCACCAGGGTGATTCTGAGTATCTTGTTCTCATGTACTGAAAGGGTCATACTCGCCTGCTTAGAGCAAACTAGTATGATCCTTCCTATAGTCTTCCTTTAGTCTCAGCGTAGCCAGGGTGGTAGTCTCCTGGTAAATTCTAACTGTCCCACGTTGGGTGCAGTGGGTATAAAGAGGAGCTGTGCCCAATCTAGAAAACATAGAAGCCTTAGTAGATGTATAAGTCAGAAGTTATTCAATCAAGGTGACTTCTGTAACTGCCACACCCTCTAGAAGTGTTTACATAGAAGAGAGATCTCATTAGAATGAACATTGGCTTAAATAAGATTAAGCTGGGAGTGAGCAAAACAACAAAGCTCCCAGATTAGCTAAACATGTCCTCCAACACTTGATAAAATACTAAATGATATATATAAATGACTTGCTCTTAAACAAGATCATTTTTGGTTCAAATTATATGTAAATGATAATTTAGGATGGGGTTCATAGTTGATTTACAGCGTTAACTCCACAATGTTACAAGACTTGAGCTCTTACTGGGTCAGAGTAATAGTACAGTGGTGAGGTGCTTGCCTTGCACACTGTTTACCAACCAAGGTTTAACCCCTGCACCCCATATGGTCCCATAAACCTGCCAACAATGATCAATAAGTAATGCTTTTACTGAAGTAATGCTTTTACTGAAGTAATGCTTTTGCGTGCTCCCCCTCCACAGGAAAATAAGAACTCAGTTCATACTATTTCTACCTTCTGTTGTGTTAGCATTGCCCTGATGTAGATGCCCCAATAGTAATCCATAATTATTTACACTAACTTAATGAGAAAAGCAAACTTAAAATGTACTTCAGAGTAAAACATTTTTTCCAAATATACCTATTTTATTATCTTTATGTCTTATGAACACATTTTATTTCAATTTATGAATGAATGATTACTGTAACTGCTAACGGGTATTGATGCCAATGTCTGGGGTTGGAGATGGGATGCTCTTCCTTCAAAAGCTCTTAAAGTAAATCTGGAGAGACATAGAACTATATAAAACTGAACCAGAAAGAGAATAAATAATTAAAAAAATCACAGTGTATCTAAATTAAATGATAACTACTCTTATCATTTAAATGTTCTTTAATTTTTAATATAATGCTCCAAATATGAAGACAACTCATGTATTTACCTCTCAAGAATTTTAATAACAAGTTCTTCTGATCTATGGAAGATGAGCAAAATTTTAATATATCCATCAGTATTGACATAGTGAGATATTAACTTTCAATTATGTATCTAAACTCTCTATGCTGTATGTGTGAAGGTTTGTTTTTATAACATCCCTATTAGAGTTTTCTTTCATTTATTTGTAGAAAACACAGTTATCCTTTTAACCTTCCCATATTGTATGATTAATAGCAAATTGAGTATGATTTGTTTCACTAGCATAAAGGCAGCTTCCAAGTTGCAGCTTGTTCGAGATGAGAGCCTTCTACTGATAGTATACCACCTACACGGCAGAACCTGGCAAGCTACCAGTGTTTCATTTGATATGCCAAAAACCAGTAACTATTATAGAACTCATTCCGGTAACCTAAAGAATTGGTTTGAGGCTCTGCCTGTCCCTGGAGCAAGCAAATGCCCTTGGGCTACACTTTCTTAGCACAGGACACATGGAGATGTTACTGGTGCCTGCTCGAGCAAATTGATGAACAATGGGAAGACAGTGATGCAGTGACAGTTATATATATATATATATATATATATATATATATATATATATATAATATATATACACATTATATTATATATATACATTATATTATATATACATTTTATATATATATATATATACATTAAACCCATATAAAATCGTTAGATTTCTTAAGCATATTTGACTGTTTTTGACATAATCTCTAACTTTGAGTTCTGTCTCAAACTTCTAGGAAAAATTGTATTTTTTATTTATTTATTTTTTTTTTGCTTTTTGGGTCATACCTAGTGATGCTCAGGGGTTATTCCTGGCTCTTTGCTCAGGATTACTCCTGGCGGTGCTCGGGGACCATATGTGATGCCGGGATAGAACCCAGGTCGGCCGCATGCAAGGCAAACACCCTCCCCACTATGTTATCACTCTGACCCCAAATTGTATTATTTTTATATCTGGTAACCCATGTAATGCCTTGGATTAGAATTTTGGAAATATTTTCTATGAGATTTTTCAAAAATTAAAAATTACCTCCACTTATTTAGAAACCTTTTAATATGAAGTTTTTCACAACAATAATATGTAATTTTGCCATCAGAAATAGATAAAAGAAACTAAGTTTCAAAGTTACTTTCTTTATTGTTTATTTGTTCTCCAAGATTTTACAGAGATATTCACAAAAAGAAGCTTTAAATGGTGGCGTTGTCCTTGATTGATATCTATACCTCATCGGTATGCTTTAGTGGGGCGTATTGATAAAGAACTGACATTGCATTTCAACAAGGTAATTTTGAATTGAGAAAGCCAATGAAAGGACTATTTAATTCTTTTTAATTCTATTTATTTCTAATAAAACTCAGATGATGTAACTTTTTGTGAAAGTAGTTAAGTTCAAATGAAAAGGTTAAAAATTTAAATAATTGCTAACTTATTGCAGTGCTAAACTAATAATTATATCATATATAAGTGTTGACAGCTAAGAATTAATCAGTACTTTGGGGATTTTGTAATTCAGTTTATTTTATTTTGAATGTAGATTACTACTCATTTGAACAATATAGTAAATTGTTAAATTTTTTTGCTTTTTTGGGTCACACCTAGCAATGCTCAGGGGTTTCTCCTGGCTCTGCACTCAGGAATTACTCCTGGTGGTGCTTGGGCGACCATATGGGATGCCGGGATCGAACCCGGGCCGGCACAGGCCGGCCACATGCAAGACAAACACCCTACCCACTGGGCTATCGCTCCTGCCCCCTAAATTATTAATTTTTAAGTCTGAAAATACAAGGAGGTTTCGATAAGAAATATTTCCTGTATAAGTTTTACAGTTTAAAATAATCAATGAAATGACAAATCTTTAAATGTACTTGAACAATTACTTTAGTTGATGATTAAGCCTTTAGTACCAGAAAATTTTCTAGATTCTTCTCTTGTCCTTTTTTCCTTTTCTTTATTCTACTGGAAACTATGAATAGATCACTTGACTTGATCACTTGACATTCTGTTATTCGTTGATTTGTTCGAATTATCTATCTATGGATAGATAATAAAAAAGAAAGTTATTAATTTTTCGAGAAAACATCACCAAATTTTTATAAAATACTGTTTCTCATAAACTAAAAATTACTTGTCATTCACAAAATTTAAAACGTACATACATATGAAATAGGCTCCTTTTACACAAGAATTTATTCAATTTTGTCTAATGCTAGAATCTTATATCTAAATATTCATGATTATTATATTGATGGCACTGATATAAATAATTTATTTACCCTGTAATTAATTAGATACAAATTTATACAATTAATTCATGTATATTGATGCCTATCATGCTTTAAGAGACCGGCTACCTAGTAATGCTATATCAAATTCTTGTTTATTTCTTTTGCTTTGACATTTTTTACATTTTAGTCATACCTGCCAGTGCTTGGGATCGTCTACTGACTTTGTGCTTAGGGCTAAGGAATGTGGGTCTTCTTTATGCAAAACATGCTCTCAACTCAGTGAGATTTATTTTGGAGACCCTTAAATTCTTATTTCTAAATTATGAATTCATTCTCTAGTAGCTATGCAATAATATAATAAAATAATTAATGATGGATATGGATATTCGAAAATAAATCTGTTAGCAGTTCCTTCTCATGTATAGATATTATGGAAAAATAAATTATTGTAATTGGTCTAGATTTGTACATATGAATATGTATATATATATATATATATATATATAGCTATTATCATTTTTAAATACATTTATTTTAAGTGTTATTTTAAGTGTTATTTCCCCAAGCTAAGAATCCCAATAGGAGCATTTATTAAAGACACATGAAGGGATGTTTTGGTCCTCGTGACTTGTTTGCTGCTGTAATAGTCCAAAGAGTGCTGTCACAGGCAGGGAACGTTAAACAAATGGTCTAAGGTTACATACATTTGTGCAGTGACCTCCTATCTAAGTGAATAGTTAATTGGACACCTATGTGAAACCTATTGAAAAGTGGCAGCTCCATTAAGCTCTATGTCAATAAAAACAACATGAGCCTAATTTGTTTTTATTATAACATAAAAAGAAATTGTAGGAACATTTAAAAAATCTGCAGGAATTCTTTGTGTGGTATAAATATGCTGCCTTTTGCTTTCCTTTTTATTTTCATTCTCAAATGCCTGTCTAAGCTCTTCACAGAGGATTGTCGATATTTGGAATTGGGATTTTTCAGAATGAGAGTTAAATCAAAATATTTGGAAAGCAAAATTCCCGATGTATGATTGCTAGTACCAAAAAGGTTGCTTATTTCAGAATTTGAGTAAGAAATCTTTTAGCAATGAATATAACTCAACAGAAATCACATGGATGTAAGGGCTATCAAAATCTTTTGATTTCTAACGCCTTTTCCACCCTAAAACTCTGTTAGGATCCAATATTTGAACTCTGAATCTAGAGATAAGTTTACCATTACTTAAAATAATCACATATAGGTAGGATGCTGTTATTTATTTTAATTATGAAACTATAAGGAAAGTAACTAGATTATTTTTAGGAAAAGAGTTACAGTGATTAAGAGCCCAGATTTTTTAAGAGACCCCTAGGTTCACAGTGCCATTTTTTATATCTAAAAACTATGGGCAATATATATCTCTACTTCATAAACTTGATCAGTGCATTAAAAATGATCATTTATCTAAAGTGCTTACAATAATACCTGGCAATCACAAATATTATTTAATAGGGTGTTATTAATCATGAACTAAATTGGGTAATTTGGTTAAATTCTGATTATAAATTGGAATTTCAATGGATTACACAAATAAGTTTTTCCAATTTTGAATATTTAAGGCGCTGGAGAGTTTGGTGAAATGGTATCACCCTGTCGAAGCTCTCTTTTGACATCAATGATCACTTCTTTGTAGAATGGTGAGATCCTCGTGGTGAATCCGTAATACAGCTCATGAAGGATCTTGATGTATTGGGTTTGTACACCCCTGTTTGGCTAGGGGCTTCGATGACTGCTTCAGTCTCCACAGAATCAAAGGCTTTCTGTAAGTCAATGAACATGAGACAGAGTGGCATCTTGTACTCCCTACAAACCTCAATGAGCTTGGTTACTGTGTGGATATGGTTGATTGTGCTGAATCCTTTCCGGAAGCCAGCTTGCTTGCATGGTTGCCCTTCATCTAGTGTTCTGCCAATCCTGTTCAGGATGACTTGTGTAAACAGCTTGTAGAACACGGACAAAAGGCAGATGGGGCGATAGTTGCCGATGTCGTGAATGTCTCTCTTCTTGAACAGTAGAACTGTCCTGCTGGTTTTCCATTGGGAGGGTATCTTGCATTCAGACAGGTAGCGTGTGAAGAGCCGAGTCTGTGTATTGATGAGTACCGACTGCAGATTCTTCAGGTGTTCGGGTCTAACTTTGTCTGGGCCTGGTGCTGTTCCCTTCTTTACCAACAAGATGGCATGTCGGATTTCAGAAGGATTTCAGTTGGGAATGACATATCCATCCTGTGGAATTTGGTATGTGGGCAGGTGGATGTGGCTATCAAAGAGATTTGAGTAGAAGTCATGGATAATCTTCTCCATTACCTTTCTGGAAGATGTGATAGATCCATCAGGGCGTCGGAGGGCAGTTGCCTTGGTCTTATAGTTGGCGAAGGACAGGCAGGTGGTGCAAATGCTTTTCCCGGCTTCTGCTGCATCTTCCAGTATTTCTGCTCTTCTGTCTTTGAGGTCTTCTTTTTATCGCTTCTCTGCACCGTTTAGCAAGCTTGGACGTTAGCATTTGGTCTCCTGAGGCTCGCTCCTTGCCACATTGGCGAATGAGCTCGAGAGTTTCTGAAGACAGGCGCCCTTTTGTGTCTTTCTCTCTCTCGGCATTCTTCGCACAATCATGGAGGTGCTGAACCAGTCGGTTGTATTCTTCATCGATGGCATCAATGGTGGTATCTTCCCATGTTGTTGCAATGGTGCCAAAGAGTTCCCAGTTGGTGGTCGTTCTGGGAGTTATCTTCTTAAACTTTGCAGCCTTTTCTCCCCATTGCGGGAACTCTTTAGCGCCACCCTCAAGAGTACATCATGCGACAATTAGAATGGGAAGGAATGGGAGTGAAAATAGATGGTTGGCAACTACGCCACCTCTGCTTCGCTGATGACATCGTTCTAATAACACCGAACATTAGCCAAGCGGCACAAATGCTGGCTGACTTTGACCGAGAATGTGGAAAGATAGGTCTACAGCTGAATCTAAAGAAAACTATGTTTTTGAAATATGAACTAGTTCCAGAGGCCCTGTTCACTCTCAATGGAACAGACATCTCTGAATGCAGCAGTTATGTGTACCTAGGTCGAGAAGTCAACATGATGAAAGACCTAAAACCTGAGCTGCGCAGGAGGAAGAGAGCGGCATGGAATGCCTTCAAAAGCATTGAAGAAATAGCTAAAAGGACAAAGAACCTCCGGCTCCGGGCACATCTCTTTGACTCCACCATTCTCCCTGCATTAACATATGCCTCAGAGATCTAGGCCCCTACGAAAGCAGGATTAGAATGCTATTCGGGTCTCTCAGAGAGGAATCGAAAGAGTTATGCTTGGAATATCATGCCTCACTCAAGTGAGAGAAGGAATCCCGGAATTCTGACCTCCATCGCTATTCCAGAATCAGGGACACTGTCTCGTTTTCCAAGGCATCGAAAATCAGATGGGCTGGACATGTAATGCGATTTGGAGATGAACGCTGGACTAGAGCCGTTACTGACTGGATCCCATGTGATGTCAAAAGATCACGTGGCTTCCCACCTACAAGATTGTCAGACTTCCTTGTCAAGACCCTGAAGGAATGGTTTGAGGCTCTTCATATTTCTGAATCAACCAGATGCCATTGGGCTACATTGACAAGTGATAGGGTCCAATGGAAATGTTACTGGTGCCCACTAGAGCAAATCGATGAATAACGGGATTAAAGTGATCAAGTGATCAAGAATACTTAAGTCAGGCTAACATATAGATAAATTAACAATTTTATTAGCAATATTACCCCAACAGAAAAATCATAATATTCTTTTAACGTAACAAACTAGTCCCAATAAACAATATTTGTGTGGCTCTGCATTTCGCTCATAAACTCTTCATAATCTGTGTACCTATATATATATGGATATTTTTCAGAGTAAGAGATAAAACAAAAATATTTGGAATATATTTGTGCATATATATTTATGGGTACACGGATTTTATATATATATATGGGCAAAAAGATATAGAGTTATATATATATATGCATGTAGTTATATATATGCAAATATATTGTTTCATTATAATGCAAATAAATACTATTCTGTGTATGAAAATTAATTAGAACTTGTAGAAGATAAAACATTATTAGCTATGAATTTTGTATTAATTTTTTGCTGTTGCCATTTTGGGTTTATGCTTGGTGGTACTCAGGTGGTTGGTGGTTTATTCTTGGATCTGTACTCAGGGATCACCCTTGGCAGTGCTTGGGGTACGACATATGGTGCTGAGGATTGATATTTCAGCTATGTGCAAGACATTACTAGATTGACAAGTCCAGCGAAGGCAGACAGTTAAGCAAAATAAGTGAAACTAAATAAGTCAAAGAGAGAATAACAATGATTTCATTCACTGTGTCATATAGAGGAACAAAATATTGAGAAATGCAATACATGATGATGATAGACCCTTGGCCTTTGATAAAAACAGACCACCAACTGTTGTAATGAGGGATGGAAAAGAAGGAAAAGCTAGCCCCTAAGTCACATACCATTAGTAATGGAGAGTCTTTGTCACTTTGGTGTTGCTAAAGGACATACAGTACTTTTGGACATCAAACCACATCCATTAAAAGTATCGTGACTATAATTATCTCAACACAGCTATATAAACCACATAAATTTTTAATTATACCTAATTATAAATTAGGTATATTTATAAATATCCCCATAATAAAAGAAATTTGAGTACAAAAATCAAAAAGATATCTACTGTGTGCTTTAAGGCATACTGAGTAAATACTATTAATCAAGTTAGTCCAACTATAGCAGGAGAGATTCTAGTAATTGTAATTAAATGAACTCATAAATATACATATATAAATAAATGTCTGCTCTGTTTCTAATTTTGACTCAGTCATTAAGGACTCCTATACATTAAATGTCTCTCTGAAAGAGGGTATGTCACCTTTACCCCATGAGAACAATTTATTTTTGACTATAGAAATAGTAACTATTGTATGCACATCACTGTTATCATAATCATTTATATGTTCTTTCTTTTAAAATTTTCACAATATAAATATATACCACCTTTTAAGAATGAATGAGAAAGAAATAACTCCTTTTAATTGCTAAAAATGCAATTAACATGTACCTGAGAGTATGGATACAGTGTGTCTCTTCCATCAAAGTAACCCAGGACTGAGAAAGGTAAGATAAACAAGGATATAGTGATCTTACATAGTGTTGGAAAACACACACTCACACAAACACACACACAAATACACACACTACAATCCTGAAGCTGCATGAAAATAATCTTGTAAATACATATGTTGGATGACAGGCTTGAAAGCTCTCTGTTTAATCTACTTACTCACAGTTTAATCTATTTCACTGTATCACTGTCTTCCCGTTCATCATTGATTTGCTCGAGCTGGCACCAGTAACATCTCCATATGACCTGTCTCATGCAAGTAGAGCCCAAGGGCACCTGCTTGCTCCAGGAACATAAAGAGCCTCAAAACCATTCCATCAGGTCATAGGAATGAGGTCTATAATTGTTACTGGTATCTGGCATATCAAATACGACATGGGTAGCTTGCCAGGCTCTGTCGTGCAGGTAGCATACTCTTGTAGTCATCTCAAAATCCAGCATTTATTGATGAACCGAGCGACAGCAAGCAGATGTTTACATGTTCTTAAAACAAGGTTCATGCTAATGAGATCTTTCTTCTGTGTAGACACTGATGGAGGGTGTGGCAGTTACAGAAGTCACCTTGACTCTCAATGAGCAACTCTGAATTATCATTATATATCTACTAAGATGTCTATGTTATCTAGATTGGGCATAGCTCCTCTTTTTATTATTATTTTTTTTGTTTTTGCTCTTTGGGTCATACCTGGCAATGCTCAGGGTTTACTCCTGGCTCTACACTCAGGATTTTTAGAAACTTAATGACTTGAGTGCAGCTAGATTTCAAATTCAGGAGAAATTTCCACAGAAAGTCCCATGCGGGGCCTGGAAAGATTGTGCAGTGGGTAAGATGATTCGTTTGCTCCTCGTGAACCTGGGTTCAATCCCTGGCACTGTAAAAAGTTTCCTGAGTTCACTGAGTGTGATCCCTGAGTATAGATCAATGAGTAAACCCTAAGCAAATCTGGATGTAACCCTCCCTAAATAAGAAGAAGGAAGGGGGCAGTAGAGGAGGAGATAGAGAAGGAGGAGGGGAAGAGTTGGAGGGAGGAGGTGGTCCCAGGGAGAAAGAAAAAGAAAAATATATTTCAGATTCTGTGTTTGGAATAATAGTACTGAAGGGGCAAAGGTCTTCAAACATTCTGTAGATGTGTTTCAATTCACATGTTTCTAAATTTGTATCTTTGATTTAATTTTTTTAGACAGTTTTAAAAGTCAACTGAAATCCTCTGAAGGTTCACTGAGTCTCATAATTTTATGCATGTGCAAAATTTAATATCATATGTACTACATGAGAGACTCACAGACATGGAGCAGAGCTACTACTGGCTCTCCCTGTGCCCAGCCGCTCACGAGGCGCCTGGGAGGGATGGTGGGTTCTAGCCCTGTCCCGCCACCCCAGCAGAGCCTTGCAACAAGCCAGATGAACCCCCCCACTCCATGAGGGCCTCCATTTTCCACATCCGGTCTTCCCCCTCGTCAGAACTCAACCCAGCAGACCAGCCTATCACAGCCTGGCTCATCGAGATCCACCCTGCAGCAGTCTTTTTTTTAAATCCGGCTCAGGTATGCTGATCCAGAGACTCACAGATATGTGGCAGAGCTGCTACTGGCTCTCCCTGTGCCCAGCTGCTCACAAGGTGCCGGGAGGGATGGTGGATTCTAGCCCTGGCCCACCACCCCAGGAGAGCCTCACAACCTCTTGCAGCCACGCGGTTCATCAATAAATGCAGGATTTAGAGATGTCTACAAGAGTATTCTCCCTGCACGGCAGAGCCTGGCAAGCTACCCGTGTCGTATTTGATATGCTAAATACCAGTAACAATTCTAGACCTCATTCCCATGACCTGAAGGAATGGTTTGAGGCTCTTTATTTTCCTGGAGCAAGCAGGTGCCTTTGGGCTCTACTCTGCGTGAGATAGGTCATATAGAGATGTTACTGCTGCCCTCTCGAGCAAATCGATGATGAACGGGAAGATAGTGATAGAGTGATATACTCCATACAAATGCTGTGTAAAAAGCTCCACAAGTTTAGCAAAAGCATGTCAGACATACAATAACATTCTTAGACAGAGGTGATTAATATCTATCTCTACTAACCTAACAGAGAAGGTAAATTGTTAGTAATTTAAAATTCCTAAGTTGTAGCTTAATTATCATATTTTCAATGATGTTGTGACTGTACTTTGGATATAAAACTATACCATACTCCCACATCATCATCATCATTAGTGTAACCAACGCCAGGACTCCTGTTTCCCATTACTTCCTTTTTTTCTCTTCCTCCCCCAACCCTCATCCTGGTTTCTTTCCTTCTTCATTCTTATCCTTCTTATACTATGAGAACAAGGCTGATCTAGGCACCACTCCTGTTTACTACATTACATTTCCTCATACAGTTAGCTTCATTGATTGTTTTTGTTGTTGTTGCTATACCTAGTAGTCCCCAGGGCTTCTTCCGAGGACCATGTGGTTGTAAGTGTTGAGCCCAAGACTTTATTATGTTTGTTAGTAACTTTTATATATGTTAGCTTCTGTGCTTTTCCACATTTAATTTGCCTGATATTTACAATTAATTTATTAAAAATTTTTACTTAGGAGTGTTGAATCATATATATTCTTCTTAAGAACCATCTCTTGCTTACATAGATGATTGTATTTTAAAATTTATTTATTTTATTTCTGTTGTGTATTTTATCATTCCTTAAATTACTGAATTTGGTATATATTGCAGGAGTATACAAAGAGTTCAACATATTCAATCAATGCAACAAAAACAAAAAGTAGAGACAATTCATAATGAACATAGAAATGACTGTTAATAAATATTCTCACTAGATGCTGCATCAATCGGATAAAATTTCTCCCCAAAATTGGTATAACATCTAAAGATATAGTACCATGTAGGATGTTTGCCCTGCATGTGACTGACCTGGATTTGATCCCCAGTATCCCATCTGTTCCCTCAAGCCATGTTGGGAGTACTCTCTGAGTGCTATGCCAGGAGCAATACCTGAACAGCAT
This sequence comes from Cryptotis parvus, assembly GCA_021461705.1. NCBI lineage: Eukaryota > Metazoa > Chordata > Mammalia > Eulipotyphla > Soricidae > Cryptotis > Cryptotis parvus. The sequence continues at coordinate 168,267 of JAJIBD010031297.1, forward strand.
CAGGTGAGGTCCAAACACTTCCCCCCAAAATAGTAGAATAGAACTATCTATTTTCAACACTGTATAGCCATAAGTCACAGCTGCGCCAGCAAAACCGGAAGAGAGACACTCCAGACCCAACCACTCTAGACCCACAGCTGCGCTACTCGCCCCATGTGGGAAGCAGCCCATGGAGTTCCAGAAGGCCAGTAAAGGGCTCCAGTCAGCCCAGGGCCAAGTCTGAAATAGCTCCAAGGGCTCATTCACACATGTGGGGGAGGGCCACAATGGCCGTGCTTGGAGCGGGGATTTGGGCTCCTCCTCCCATTCCTCCACCTCCATGTCGGCAATGTGGCTGTGAGCTCCCAACAACCACAGCCAAAAACCCTGGGAGAGAGACACTCCAGACACACAGCTGCGCTTAGCACATGGCCCACATAGCGGCTGCTTGACAGTCTTAGATAGTACTGGAAGTTAGAACCAGGTCCTTTCTAGGATCTTTCACATTTATACACTGTATACAGTTCTAGGCAGGTTTTAGCCATGGACCGCCATCCCAGTGAGCCTAGCAAGAAGCCAGAGGAAACCCCATACCATGAGGTCAGTCATTCTCAACATCCAGACCCCAAAGTTCTTAGAGCTCCACCCAAGAGAAAAGCTGATCATTCCCCAATGAGGTTCATCAGTAAATGCTCGAGATGAGAGCCTTCTACTGAGATATACCATCTGCACAGCAGAGCCTGGCAAGCTACCGTGTTTTACTTGATATGCCAAAAGCCAGTAACAATTATTGACTCATTCCCATGACCTGAAGGAATTGTTTGAGGCTCTTCGTGTTCCTTGAGCGAGTAGATAATCTTGGGCTTCACTTCCTTGCGACAGGATGTATGGAGATGTTACTGGTGCCCGCTTGAGCAAATCAATGAACAAGAAGAAGACAAGTGATACAAGAGCCATAAGTATAAACATCTGGAAGCTTAATTAATAACAAAACAGCTAACATCCTAATTAATGAAAGGAAGATTTTTTCTTCTAGAGTCAAAAACAAGGCAAGGATGTCCACATTCACCACTACTCTAGCATTCCCGTATTAGTTAGCATTCACTATTCAATAGTCAATAAAATGTAAGTGTTAGGCATAGCAAACTGGAGGAAAAGGAAATAAAGAAAATTAAAGTAAAGAAATAAAGGAAAGTAACGATCACGATCACGATCTTCCCGTTGATCATCTATTTGCTAGAGCGGGCACCAGTAATATCTCCATATGTCCTGTCTCATGCCAGTAGAGCCAGGGGCATCGGCTTGCTACAGGAACATAAAGAGCCTCAAGCCACTATATTAGGTCATGGGAATGACCTAATATAATTGTTACTGGAATTTGGCATATCATATACAACACGAGAAGCTTGCCAGGCTTGCCGAGTGGGAGGCAAACTCTTTTAAACACCTCCAAATAAAGCATTTATTGATGAACCCAAGCGCTGGCGCATGCAAGCCGGGCTGTGATGGGCTGGTCTGCTGGGTGGAGTTCTGACGAGAGGGAAGTCCAAAAGTGAAAAATGGCGGCGCCCGTGGAGTGAGGGAGGGGTGGTCTGGCTTGTTGTGAGGCTCTGCTGAGGTGGTGGGCCAGGGCTAGAACCCGACATGCCTCCCGACTGCCTCATGAACGGCTGTGCACAGGGAGAGCAAGGAACAGCTCTGCCCCATAAAGGAAATTAAAATAAAGAAAATTTGGAAAGAAGAATTCAAGATTTTATTTTTGACAGATCACATGATTCCACCAAACATATTAGAAAACATTTAGAAAATTGGCAAACTGCAAATTTTAATTGGAAAAAAAATTACTGCATTCCTTTATATATTTTTCATTTGTTCATAGGGTTGTCACACAAACTGGTGGTCCTATTCTAAGGAATCTCTCCTACGGTACTCAGTTATCAGTTTTACCTTAATAATAGCAGGGTTAGATGCTTGTAAGGCAATTATCTTAGACACGACCTTATCTCTCTGTGTTCCAATGTATTTCTATATGCAAATAAGTAAACAAAAAATGAAGTCATTTTGAAAAGTATCATTTATATTGTATTTATTTATTGAAAGGCTCATGCATTAAAAACCTTTTAACGTTATTCACAAGGAAGTGGGAAAACATTTTATTCTTATAGACTGGAAGAACAGAATTAATAACCATTAAAATGACTATCCTACCAAAGCACTTTTTCAGTTTGAATGTGTGTCTTTAAAAACAAAAAATAGCATGGCTTAAGAATATATAAGAGGGGCCAGAGTGATAGTAAGCAGGGAGGGTATTTGCCTCTCATGCAACTGACCCATGTTGCATCTCCAACATCTCATATGGTCTCCTGAGCACTGCCAGGAGTAATTCCTGAACGCAGAGTCAGAAGTAACCCCTGACTGAATCTTGCCAGGTGTGACCAAAAAAAACTCCAAAAGGAAAAAAGTACGAAAAAAAAAATTCTTCATAACAATTGTGCCAAGCAATAGTACAATGCATAGGGCTTTTGCCTTGCACATGACCGACCTGGGTTGATCCACAGCATCCCATATGGTCCCCCTAGTACTGCCAGGAGTAACTCCTGAGTGCAAAGCCAGGAGTAACCCCTGAGCACCAGTGGGTGTTATCCCCCAAAGGGAAAAAATATATATACATATATATACATATATACATATATATAAGGGATTTACATGATAATCCCTAAAGTATGTAAGGCAAACCACAATATGTAAGAGAGAAAAAGAGAGAGAGAGACAGAGAGACAGAGAGAGAGATAGAGACATAAAAAGGCAAAGTACCAGCTTTAGAGGCAGGCTGCAGGAGGGGGTGGAATCTGGGGTCAATGGTGATGGGAAATGTGCACAATGTGCACTGGTAGAGGGATGTGCTGCAGTATATTGTATGACGGAAACCCAATCATGAACAGCTTTGTAAATATATCTCACTGTGTTATAATTTAAAAAAATTAATTTTAGAAAAAGAATATAAACAACTACTAAAGTTAACAAAGAACCATATAATCCATAGATAGACAAAGAAATTCTTAAGGAAAATGTGAATGAAAAGTAACTCAGAGGTAAACAATCATACACAATTAATTCAGGATAACTTAAAATAAGACAAGAAATAATCTTCAATAAAAGATATTGGAAAACTAACTAAATACAAAACAATAAAACAGGACTACATCTCATGGCATGTACAAAAAGTTAAGTAATAAAGTATCAAATGTATTACCAGAGTGATACCATAGTGGCTAGGACGTTTGCCTTGCAGGTGGCTTACCTGGAGCCATCCGCAGCTTCCCATATGTACCTGAGCACGGCCAGGAAAATTCCTGAGTGCAGAGCCAGAAATAACCCTTCAGTATTGCCAGGTTTGACCCAAAAAACAAACAAACAAACAAGGATTAAATGTTTAGACTTTAGAACTAAATCTGCCTATTATGTAGAAGACAACATAAACAAAACTCTATAGTATTGGCTTCAGTTATCCTCAAAAAATTAATTCTATTTTCAATAAAAACAAAATTATAAATAAATTTAAAACATTACATAAAGCCATGTCTGTGAGTCTCATAGAGACTCACAGACATGGGGCAGAGCTGCTACTTGCTCTCCCCTGTGCCCAGCCGCTCAGGAGGCGCCCAGGAGGGGATGGCGGGTTCTAGCCCTGGCCCGCCAACCCAGCAGAGCCTTGCAACAAGCCAGACGACCCCCTACTCCATGAGGGCCTCCATTTTCCACATCTGGACTTCTCTCTCATCAGAACTCCACCCAGCAGATCAGCCTATCACAGCCTGGTTCGCGAGGCTGCAAGCAGCCACGCGGTTTATCAATAAATGCTGGACTTAGAGATGACTACAAGAGTATGCTACCAGCACGGCAGAGCCTGGCAAGCTACCCGTGTTGTATTTGATATGACAAATACCAGTAACAATTATAGAACTCATTCCAGAATGGATTGAGGTCTTTTATGTTCCTGGAGCAAGCAGATGCCCTTGGACTCTACTAGCATAAGACAGGACATATGGAGATGTTACTGGGGCCCGCCCGAGCAAATTGATGATGAACGGGAAGACAGTGATACAGTGATACATAAAGCCAAAGTTTCTACACTCTGAATGAAAAGTATAACTAAATGAATAATCTCTAGATAATAAATATGAAGTTGAAATTTCAGTAAAAAATTGAAACAGAATAGAAATGAATTAATGTACCATAAGGAGGAACTCAAGGCAAGTATAAACAGTTAGTTTTAGTGTAAATTATACTTTCTAAATTTAAAATTGTAAGCATTTTATTTATTTGAGAAAAACTATCAAAAAGGTAAAATGCAAAATCAATGAAGCAAAAAATTGTCAAATTTAGAACAGAACATACTGAAAAGTATAAATTCAATCAATTTATGAATTATATGTTTTTATCTGTATGCCAGTTATCATATATTCTAAGGATGTAATATTTAAGAATCCTAAATATTCTGCATGCATATTTATATTTCAAACATTACATTATTATGCCATCTTTAATAATAAAACATTACCCTATGATTATAACTCTACTTAACTTTACTCAAACAAATATATAATTAGCTAAGTACAATTTAAAAAAGAAGATCATTCCAGTTACTTTAAAAAATACAAACTTTTTTAAAGATCTAAATCTTTTGAAGAAGATAGATTGGGTAATGAACAGACCTATTTTATTTGTGGAATAAGGCACAAATTTAAGTAGACCATTTAATGACTATTGCATTTTTGGAGAGTTTGAAATTGATTGAAATATAAGTATATTTACTTAGGAAAATGTATGTCTCTTAAGAGAGCTTACCCGAACTGGCATAAGTTCCCTGTATTTTAGCATTTAACTTATTAAATCACAGGCATATTTCAATAGTGCTAAGTAGAGTGGCAGGATACAAAATCAACACCCAAAAGTCGGTGGCTTTTCTATATACAAATAATGAAAGAGAAGAAAGGGATATTAAGGAAACAATTCCATTCACAATTGTGCCACAAAAAATCAAATACCTAGGAATCAACTCACCCAAGTGTGTAAAGGACCTGTACAAAGAAAACTACAAGACACTGCTCCAAGAGATAAAAGAGAACACAAGCAAATGGAAACATATTTCCTAGCTCATGGATGGGGAGAATCAACATTGTCAAAATGGTAATACTCCCTAGAGCTCTGTACAGATTCAATGCAGTCCCTATAAGGATACTCATGGCATTATTCAAAGAAATTGACCAAATACTCCTGAAATTTGTATGGAACAATAAACCCCCAAGGATAGCTAAAGCAATCCTAGGGAAAAAGAAGATGGGAGGATCACCTTTCCCAACTTCGAACTGTACTACAAGGCAGTGGTAATTAAAACAGCATGGTATTGGAATAAAAACAGACCTGTGGACCTATGGAATAAATTGAGTATCCTGACACCCAACCTGAAACACATGATCATTTAATCTTTGATAAAGGTGCAACAAGTCTAAAATGGAGTAAGGAAAGCCTCTTCAACAAGTGGTGTTGGGAAAACTGGGCAGCAACATGTAAAAAATGAATTTGGACCTGTGTCTAACACCATGCACAAAAAATCAGATCAAAATGGATTAAAGATCTCAATATGAGACTTGAATCCATAAAGTACATTGAAGAAAATATAGGAAAAACCCTCCATGACATTGAAGCTAAAGGCACCTTCAAAGGTGAAACATCACTAACAAAGCAACTAGAAGAAAAGATAAACATATGGGACTACATGAAACTAAAAAGCTTCTGCACCTCAAAAGAAACAGTGACTAAGATACAAAAGCAGTCCACAGAATGGGAAAGAATATTCACCCAATACCCATCTGATAAGGGGTTAATATCCAGGATATATCAGGCACTGGTAGAACTTTACAAGAAGAAAACAAACAACCCCATCAAAAAATGGGGAGAAGAAATGAACAGAAACTTCAGCAAGGGAAGAAATTCGAATGGCCAAAAAACATATGAAAAAATGCTCATCATCACTAATCATCAGAGAGATGCAAATCAAAACAACGAGATACTACTTTACACCACAGAGACTGGCACATATTCAAAAGAGCAAGAACAACAAGTGCTGGCGTGGATGTGGGGAAAAGGGGACACTCATCCCTTGTTGGTGGGAATGCCGGCTGGTACAGCCTTTCTGGAAAACAATATGGACTTTCCTCCAAAGACTAGAAATTGAACTCCCATTTGACCCAGCCATACCACTCCTGGGAATCTACTCTGGGAAACCAAAAATACGCAGCGGAAACACCATACCTACTTTTATGTTCATAGCAGCATTATTCACAATAGCCAGAATCTGGAAGCAACCAGAGTGCCCGAAAATCGATGACTGGATAAAAAAGCTTTGGTACATCTACACAATGGAATACTATGCATCTGTTAGGAAAAATGAAGTTATAAAATTTGTCTATAAATGGATGGACATGGAGAAGATTATGTTGAGCTGAAATTAGCCAGAAGGAGAGAGACAGATACAGAATGACTGCATTTATCTGCATGGCATAAATATATATGTACATATTATGATACCAATATCCAAGGCCAAGTGAAACATATATCAGGAGGTCTTGTCAAAGGTGGAAATTATCACAAACGTGGGGAGTCAGGAGGCTAGGTAAGACAGAAAATGGAACAATGTGCTAACAATTGTCGAGGGTACTAATGCCAACCTAGAACTGAGCATTAAATAGAGGCAAAAGATACACATGACAACCCTTTAATGTATGTTCTGTAATCCATAATCTGGAGGGGAAGGAAAAGAGAAAGAGAGAGAAAGGGAAAGAAATAAAGAACCTGCCATGGAGGAGGGCTGGGGGAGGGAAACCGGGGACGTTGGTGGTTGGAGATGGGCACTGGTGGCGGGATGGATGCTGGAACACTGTATGACCAAAACCCAAATATGAACTTTTTAATTGTATATCTTTATAATTGTAAAAATAAAAAAATTTAAAAAAAGAGTATTAGCTGCAGATACTGTGTATGAAGATGAGTAGGGAGATACTTGTGTATTTATCAAGGTGTAAATAAGGATATAAATATGTCTCTCTATATAAATATACGTGTGTATACATATATGTACATATGTATATACAACATATAACTATGAATGAAATATCAGTGTAATGTACAGAAGGTTATCAAATTGGGAGGATTGACCAACTAAATATCTTTATAAGTAATACTGGGTCAGCCATGTCTAAGGCAAACACCCTACCCACTGGCGTACCATTCCTACATGCCATTCAAAACTTGTCTTTCCTGAATAAGCCAGTAAACAAGCTCATAAATGCATAAAGCCTTTTGTAGCAATTAGAGAACTTCTAGTAAATTTTTATGAAAAGTTCTTCTATGCCTCTTATTCTATTTGAATTGTTTGAAGTCTGTTTATTCTTCTGGAAACAGTTTGGGAGACAGATCAGATAAGCAATCTGTAAATACTTTTCAGAAAGTGGTTCAGGAAAGCACAGGAATTAAGATTTCCCTGCTTTGCCCCTCATGCAGAGGTCTACATCCTACTGGACAGCTAGAAGATGCTGTCCACATTCACCTATTCTAGGAGCCTACATATAATATTTATTAATGTAGAAAATGCCTATTTTCAGAATGGTTACTTAATTAAAGTAAAAATCAAATGTTTTAATTAAGTTGATAATATCTGTAGGACTGAGCTTCTGCTCTAATATCAGTTTTCATTGAATTTTCATTGATCAGGGTTTGAAAGTGGGGAAATGACTCATGAATTCACGTTTCTTCATCTGACCATTTTTATAGACTCTATGTTAAGCACTTTGTATCCATCTCCAAGCATATCTTCTGTATTTTTTTATTATTAAGGTTGTTAAATTTATTTCCTTAATTACAAAGAAATAACCACATTGTCACTGTGGAATTTTTCTAGAATTTGAAAATCCATAGTGTGTTCATCCTTATGACATCTAAATATTATTTACTTCAGAGGCTATTAATATTATATATAATTATAGATATTTTGTATTGACATATGCTCAGTAGTACATATGAACATCTCCATATGTCCTGTCTCATGCTAGTAGAGCCCAAGGGCATCTGCGTGCTCCAGGAACATAAAGAGCCTCAATCCATTCCGGAATGAGGTCTATAATTGTTACTGGTATTTGGCATATCAAATACAACACGGGTAGCTTGCCAGGCTCAGCCGTGCAGGTAGCATACTCTTGTAGTCATCTCTAAGTTCGGCATTTATTGTTGAACGCGCTGCCGCAAGCCGGGCTGTGATAGGCTGGTCTGCTGGGTGGAGTTCTGATGAGAGAGAAGTCCGGATGTGGAAAATGGAGGACCCCATGGAGTGGGGGTGGGGGCGTCCTTCGGGCTTGTTGCAAGGCTCTGCTGGGCTGGCGGGCCAGGGCTAGAACCCGCCATCCCTCCTCCCCCTCATTCCCATGACCTGAACAAATGGGTTTAGGGCTCTTCATGTTCCTGAAACGGGCATCACATGATAGGGATGAATGGAGATGCTACTGGGGCCCACACAAGCACATCAGTAAACAACAGGAAGACAAGTAATATAAGCGATACCTTACAATTTTTCTGTGTTCATAAGACACCTATTGAACTCTGTGCAAAAGTCAAAGAAGCTGAACACAGTTCTGTAAATTGTGGTTAAACCTGTTTTAACCTGATTTAAGTTGAACCATTAACAAAAAATCCTTGCTAGAATTAAAACACTTTGCATTCTTTTCCATCAATTAGACATGAGTACAATGACCTATAGATAATCTAATGCCAAATTTTTCAAAGTACTTTCATATAGTTAGATGTCAGAATAAATAAATAAGCTACTGCTGGCTCTGCACTCAGGAATCACTCCTGTTGGTGATCGGGGGATCATATGGGATGCCACGGATTGAACCCAGGTAGGTCATGTGCAAAGGCAAATGCCCTACCCACTGTGCTATCTCTCCGACCCAGCAATGTAGAATTTTAGAATATACTCATACCAAAAAAAGGTTGGTATGAAGACTGGGCTCCATTGGGTGAAACAAGAGCCAGGGCAGAGCCTGTCAAGCTACCCGTGGTGTATTCTATATGCCCAAAACAGTAACAATAATGGACCTAATTCCCAAAGAATGGACATGTTAACTGGTGCCTGCTCAAGCAAATCGATGAACAATGAAAAGACAAGTGACAGGTGACAAGTTGTCATAATATGAAACTTGAAGACTCCTAAGGGCAAAATACCTGGAAGTAACTTTTTTCACAAAATGTATAAAATAGAAAAGCATTCTATTTGAAAGTACAAATACCGCCCCCCTATTGGGTTGTGGAGTGATCTGAGGAGGAACTTTACTTTATCTTTGTTTTTACTGATAACTCATATTTACACAGAAATACATTTCCATTCACACACACTCACACACACACACACACACACATACACCACAAATACACACAGACACTTCCTTATTTTGACCTTGCTGATATATAAGACTGTTCCCCTTCCCCCTCACCTACAAGTGGGTTGGGGGCATTTTTTGTTTATGTATAAAAAGTAAATCTATAAAGTGGATCAAAAGTTAAAAACTTATTTTTTTTTCCTGAAAGAAAACAACAGACCAAATTAGTTTGGGAACTGGTTATTCAATCTTAGCTTGAAAAGCTGCCATTCCTTTAAAAGATTTTGGGAGGTTTTCGAGCCACACTCAGCCCTGAAAAGGGGTCACTCTATGCTAAGAGATCACCCTTGGACTTGCTCCAGGTGCTATCTATTGGGTGCTGAGTTTCCAGCCCATTTCAGAGGCATGCAATATCTGGAACCTGAGTTCCATTTGTAAAATACCGACTCATTTTGAATTATTTTGCTATGTTAGAATGTAGATAAACAACTTTTTAAAAATACAACAGAGTGAAAAATTCAAGGTAGAATAGTAGCTGCACTATCAAGGTCAGCAAAGTGCCATATATTTAAGCAATGAAGATTTCAGATTTATATAGGTTTATTTATATATTTTTATTTATGCTTAATCAAAAAATGTCATTTCTATGTTGAAAGAAACTGAATTTCTAAAGCCTGCTAAAAGCTTTCAAAACTCATTTATTTTAGTTATTACACTTTCAAGCAGCAAGCTCATTTCTCATATAAGAAGACTCAATAGATGTCAGTGTTGAGGGGATTTAAAATTCACTCAAAAATTTATGACTCTCACTTCAAGGATAAATGATGGCTTCTGAAGCCAAAATGACAGGGGAAAAAACTTGTTTAGTGAAGAATCAAATCTGATTAGAAAAAAAAAGCTTATATTCTTCATAATACCGACCTTCACAGAATAAAATATATTTATATAATGCTAGAAATTTTTCTATTTTTTAAATTAAATCATTTTTGCATTACATATATTTTATTTATTACAGTTTTTATATTTTCATAATACACTTCATTTAGTTCAATCAATATTGTAAATTTTTTTGGGTAAAATTTATCCATAACCAAAATGTTTAATGCTGTGAATGTTATATCATGGTTAAGAAATATTTTCTATATATGCACATTCTATGTTAATTCAATATGATGTTCAAGTCATTTGACGATATCCTGATTATGAGACACATCCACCCTTCATTTTTGAGGGGTTGGTTGGGCCACATTGTCTCTGTGCTTAGGGTTTCACAGTAATTCAGAAGTCTGTCTCTGGTTCTGGGGATTGATCCTGGGTGAGCCATGTCCAAGGTAAGTGACCTATCTGCTGTATTTATTCTTGAGGTCATATGTTTTCAAGTCAACATGATATTAGAGTCTGAGTGACTATCTTTGAAGAAGTCCCTATCAACCTTATCTGTAAATTAATTGAAAATGTAGTTAAAGGAGATAAATTTTTCCGACTACTGTATAAAATTTTTTTTGATTCATGACAGTTTAATCTTTGAAACATAATATCATTTTACTCTCAGATGAACTGCTGTCCCTATAATACTTAGCTTTTCCAACAGTAATTAGTCTCTTTGTCTGTAAATGCGAGATAATTTTAATATATACAGCAAAATTACTTCTCAGAGGTCAGGAGAGATAAATAAAGAAAATTCTTAGACCAATCATTTCTCTTACACCTGTAAATTCTTCATGTCTAATCTGATTCCGTTTATCAAATATTTTGTCAAGAAAAAGATATTTTTTAAACCTCCTAGAGGTAATTTTTAATATGAGTAATGTGAAAGCTTACAACTTGCAGAAAATTTATCTTTTCCACTCATCCCATGGATTTTACTATATCCCTACGAGAAAATGTATTTTAAAAATGTCAGTTTTTACTACTACAAATATATACTAGAAGATATATGTGTAAATACAAGCCAAATTCAATAAACTAAAATGTTAATAACAGACAGTGTTTCTTATCAATATTTGTCCTTTTTCTTGGTTTCCAAATTATTTGTTATAAGTGTATATTATTATCATTTTTCATGAGAATTCAACTTGTTTAAATTACTGCTTTAAATATAAAACACTCAATTT